>CM026217.1:1561774-1614274 GCA_014839995.1 Xenentodon cancila | reverse complement strand
TTTGCGGACCTGTTTCCGGACCTGTTTCCGGACCTGTTTCCGGGCCTGTTTCCGGACCTGTTTCCGGGTCTGTTTCTGGACCTGTGTGGGCCTGTTTCCTGGCCTTTTTCCGGGCCTGTTTCTGGGCCTGTTTCTGGGTCTGTTTCTGGACCTGTTTCTGGACCTGTTTCTGGACCTGTTTCCGGACCTATTTCTGGACCTGTTTCCGGGTCTGTTTCTGGACCTGTCTGGGCCTGTTTCCGGACCTGTTTCTGGACCTGTTTCCAGACCTATTTCTGGACCTGTTTCCGGACCTGTTTCTTGACCTGTTTCCGGACCTGTTTCCGGACCTGTTTCCAGACCTATTTCCGGACCTGTTTCCGGGTCTGTTTCTAGACCTGTCGGGGCCTGTTTCTGTTTCTGGGTCTGTTTCCGGGTCTGTTTCTGGACCTGTTTCTGGACCTGTTTCCGGACCTGTTTCCGGACCTATTTCTGGGTCTGTTTCCGGGTCTGTTTCTGGACCTGTTTCTGGACCTGTTTCCGGACCTGTTTCCGGACCTGTTTCCGGGTCTGTTTCTGGACCTGTCTGGGCCTGTTTCCGGACCTGTTTCTGGACCTGTTTCCAGACCTATTTCTGGACCTGTTTCCGGACCTGTTTCTTGACCTGTTTCCGGACCTGTTTCCAGACCTATTTCCGGACCTGTTTCTGGGTCTGTTTCTAGACCTGTCGGGGCCTGTTTCTGTTTCTGGGTCTGTTTCCGGGTCTGTTTCTGGACCTGTTTCTGGACCTGTTTCCGGACCTGTTTCCGGACCTGTTTCCGGACCTGTTTCTGGGTCTGTTTCCGGACCTGTTTCTGGGTCTGTTTCTGGACCTGTTTCCGGACCTGTTTCCGGACCTGTTTCTGGGTCTGTTTCCGGACCTGTCTGGGCCTGTTTCTGGGTCTGTTTCCGGGTCTGTTTCTGGACCTGTCTGTGCCTGTTTCCAGGCCTGTTTCTGGGTCTGTTTCCGGACCTGTTTCCGGACCTGTTTTTGGACCTGTTTCCGGACCTGTTTCCGGACCTATTTCCGGACCTGTTTCCGGGCCTGTTTGCGGACCTGTTTGCGGACCTGTTTCCGGACCTGTTTCCGGACCTGTTTCTGGGCCTGTTTCCGGGCCTGTTTTATCGGCCCGTTTGCATCGTGGCACCACCAATTACAAGGAAAACGAGGTCCTGAATCCCCTCTTAAAACCTGTGTGTGACAACAAAGAGGCGTTGTTCAGTTCTTCTTACACAGTCTCTGGTTTGATAACAGGGGTTCAGCGTGAATTCCCAGGTTTAAAGTCCCGCCGTGTCCAGGTAGGTGTCTGACTGTGTCCTTGGGTTGTTTGGGTTGTGGTATCTCTCACACATGCAGGATTCAGACCCCCAGTGACATCAGCACTCTTACTTCTCTGAGATTTGTTTTGTCTCAGCTGAATTTAAGGGTGACTCATCTGGAGTTGTACAACTGTATGAATTCACAGAGAAACTCACCGTGTATTTGTGGGTAAATATTTGGGCAGAGTCGTTTTAGTCCCACTTCATGAGCCACGCACCCACAGCATGTGTCACGGGTGCTGCTCTTGTAAAAGGCACAGCGGATGGAGTTTTCTGTCTTTGACCGGCTTATCAGTAAAGATGTGAGACAGAGATGACTGACTTTGTCATGAAATGTCATAAATGTAAACACTGAAGTAACCGAGTGTTGACAAAACACATCAATGATGTACTTTACCTTGTGAGGACCTCGGTTCAGGACAAAGTTTGTGTATTTATCAGTTCATATACACAGATAGTACTCGTACGTAACAGGAGGAGGATCTAACTTTCCTCTCTGATGTTTAAAATCTTACAAAAGCATCTTTTGTTTTGACCGACTCTTCTGTTTAGTCTTCACTCATTTGTGACTGTTAAATGTTTCCTTCATCTTAACTGAGAAACAAAAGATGGAAACTTATGAAATAAAGGTATTTAACACGAATGAAAGTGTGTTTTGTTCCTACTCGTTTTTTCGCGTCCTCGGCCTCCTGGATACGGTCCACGTCAGCCTTTGAACGAGGAGACTCTGCATCAGGCCTGCATGCCTGCTTCCTACATGTTTTTTCGTTTTTTGCCTGTAGGGGTCACCACAGCGGATCAGATGTTTCCTGCCGTATTCCTCTGTCACACCAGCCAGCTGCTTGCTCCCTCATCACATCCTGCCTGGCAGCATCTCCACCATCCTTCTGCCGACATATTCACTATCCTGATCTTCATGTGTCCAAATCATCTCAGTTTCATTTTAAAGACATCTAACTGTCCCTCTGATATCCTCGTTCTTAATCTTATCTGTCGTCGTCACACTCAAACAAATATTAAAACCTTCAACTCTGCCTCCTCCAGCTCTGGTGACCCAGTGACAGTGACCCGTTCAGGTGCGCCCGGCCCGCCTGTTGCCCAGTGACAGCTGGATTAGGCAGTAACAGCCGACTTCTCACGCTGAGCCAGGAGGCTTCCTGGTTGGCTAACTGGGATCTCCACTGGGATTGAGGTCTGACAGAGCTCCATGGTCTCCAAAGGCCTCGTCAGAGCTTGGCTGGAGCTCCAGCAGGGCTTGTTCCACCTACAGCAGTACTTATCTTAAATTACATATGGATGGACGGACGGACGGACGGACGAACGGACGGACGGACGGACGGACGGACGGATAGACGGACGGATGGATTTAATCAGAATAAATTCAAGTTTCCGGTTTATTTGCTCCACCCATTGCCCCTCCTTTAGATTAGGTTCGGTTGCTCGGTTGTTTGGTGCCAGACCCCTGAAAGAAAAGGTCTCAAGCAGACTCCTCCTGGTGATGTCACCGAGCAGTTGTCCAGTTCTTTTTATACAGTCAGTGACAGAAACCGGCTGCTGCGAGCTGTATATTATTTATTATATTATATTATTGATTCCGGCCGCACGCCTGCACAGCTGAACCTTTATTTATTCAATAAGTTATTTTCTTTATGGCCTGAAAGAGGCACAAGTGAGAGCAAATTTCCCAGCAAGAATTTCCCTCAGTCACACTGAAATGACCTCTAAAGCTGTGATGATCCACCGTAAAAACCTTGGAACGGCGGCTGTTCAGCCCCCAAATCTGGAAATCTGAGGCACATTAGAACCCATTAGTCCACACAGGAGCTTGTGTTTGTGATGGAAAGATGTCAGCCCTTCAGAGGTCAATTTGGAGAGCAGTCGCGTCGTCCACAGCGCTCCGAAGTACCCGTGTTTGTCTGGTGTCCCTGGAGTCTGTTCAGCTGACGAGGCCGACACGACGCCGTAGCTGGTGACAGTAGTGCCCCCGAGATATTCATCTTTAAAATCAAGCCTGCCTGCAGCCCCTGCAACAACACGAGCACTCTTATCTCAGAGGAAGTCTTCTGGCGAGCTGAAGAGCTTTGAGTCAAACGCTGCGGCGTAAACGCATGGCAGCTTCTCCAGGCTGCATGGAGGTGACACCAGCTCACACGGATGTAGGATAACTGAGATGGGAACAGGCCAGATATCCGCACATCAGGTTTATACGGCTGCTCCTGGCGCGCCCTCCTCCTCCTCCAGCAGGATCTGTGAGGCCAGATCCCAGACGCTGATATGTCTTTTAGGACGGGATGGTTTTGACTTCCTGACTGGGATCACTTATGCTTCTGGAAAGTTTGGTGTTGGGCTTGTCTGCAGCAGCCGCATACCGCTGGCACCGGTCCCTCTGCTTCCCCTCCGCCCAGACGAGTTACAGTAGCCTTGACATGGATACAGGCCTCCTGGGGAAAGTTAAGTTAAAATAAGTGAATTTTCAGGTTTTGGCCGTTTGCTGTGAATAAACCGGCTGCAGGAGCTGAACATGCTGCATTTGTTGCGTCTTACTGTTTTCTTTATGTTTTTATTCACTTTGTAATTCTCAGTGACTTTATTGATTTGCATTTTCTCATGATGATTATGGTAAATGACCCTTCGATGAGCCCCGCCCCCCTTAGTTACTGTTGCCACACACTGTCAGCGTTGTTTACGCCCTGGAGGGAAACGTAGAAAATCTAAAAATAGATATGGTTGGTAATAAGGTTAAGCAGAAACATACTGAGGAAACAGCAGAAGAGCATTAAAATGTTCTCTCAAGTTCTTGCAAAACAGGGTAGGAGTACATGTATTTCATGTGAACTAGTCTGACCGCTGTACGTGCTGTGATAGACTGAAGGAACTCAGGATTCACCTGTGATGTGGACCATTATGATGAAAATGTGTCACACGTTTTGATTTATGACCAAACATCTAGAAAAAGCACCACATCCCATCAGCCTCAGCTGAACTTAATGTTTTATGAGCGTGACTAGGCTCCGCCTTTTGTTCAAGTGCAGATCAAATCATCTGAAACGTGCCGGTTTAGAGGGTTTCTGTTGGGTTTTAGGGTTCTTTTCTTGTGTTTTACTTGGTTATTTAGGTTTAGCCTTGTGTTTGTGACTCATTTCCTGTTTTATTTTGAAAGTCTGTGCGATCGCTCATTGAGCTTGACTGTCTGGACCTGTCAGTCCGTGCGAGGTCGTGGCTTTCCCTTCCTTCCTGCTGGTCCGTCTGTCTTTCAGTCCCGTCTGTCTGCCTGTCTGCGTCCCTACAAGTCCAGTTTTGGATCTGTTTTTGTGCATTTATTCTTGGATTCCTGCCAGAACATCCCAGTTTTGTCAATAAAGGACTTTGTTTGCACTCTGGCCGTTTATGGATCAGCTGCATTTGGGTCGTGTGACCTCACTTCATGGCTGCTCCCCCATTGATCTATTTGATTTATTTGACATCAGGTGCTCTTCCTGATGCAACCTTCCCCATTTACCCGGCTTTGGACCAGCGTGATGACAGGCTGGATCTGTGGGACCAAAATGCCCCGCTGCTCCTGATGTTCCTGGAGTCTACTGGAAGGGCTGGGTTAGCGGCGCCGTTCCTGTCAGTCATCCACACCAGCAACCAATCACAGCTAAACCCAATACGGTATCTTCACTCTGGGACCCCCAACCCTCCCAGATGTTCCTGGACACTTCCAGCCACGTGCTTGTGTCACATCTTCCACACCAATCTGCATCTGTTGGGAACTGGACTGTCCAGGGGTCCAGGTTTGGACTTTTGTGGTGTAAGACCAGGTCTCAAAGGTTGAATCGGAGCGACTTGGTTGTTCTTGAAGACGTTCCCACTTCTATCCAGGAGGTGTCTTCACCCTGGTAATTTTCTAGCTCCTTGTGATCCGTGTTCCTTCAGCTGCTGTCATTTTTTTCAACGTTTTTCAAGAACATAAGAAGACTCAAGCCTTTGGGAGTTTCCATGACCTGGAGGACTCTACACCAGTCTAAGACCTGGGCCCCTATTGGCCTGGTCCTGCCATGGCTGGTGCCTCAGTGTTGTCTTCCAAACCAGCCTTTCCTAAGCACAAGTTATGAGGATCAGGCCCTTCCTCAAGCTGCTGGTGGTAGCTGCCATGCAGGGGCTTCCTCCTCCTCCTCCTCCTCCTCCTCCTCCTCCTCCTCGGGTTCCTGCTGCCTAAGACATTCATTTAGCAGTTCATCACTGGAGGCCATCTTCAGGGTGCATTCTCGATGGTTGTTTTTTTCATCCTGGATGGTGGCTTTGAGGCTCACCGGTCTCCAGCCTCCCTCCTTTGATGTCTCAGAGTTCTGGACTTGACATCAGCGGCGTCCGTCTCCTGCTGTGGCCGTTTCACTGTACCAGCAGGGCATCTGATTACTGGCAGACATGCGTGCCGACGGCTCCGACTTGGTCGCATTCACAGGGCTCCTCAGGAACCATCCTTTGTAGACGCCTGGCGTTTTGGCCTTGTGTCAACATTTAACCTACGACTGCTCATTTTTCCACCACAACAGCGTCGTGCTGCTGTTCTCCGACAATAGAAACCATCAAAGTAAAACATTATTAATGAGGACAAGTAAATTACACCTCTGCCGCAGCGGCATTGACCAAAACAGAAAGTCCGTGTCCTCGGGGAGTTTTCTCAGCAGCAGACCTGATCCGCCCACGTGCAGAACATGAAGCAACTCGTCCACTGCGATGATTCAGCTCCTGCTCGTGTGCGGCTCAACATTTCCAGCCAACAGTGAAGGTTTGGCTTGTCTTTCATCGGAATTCCAATACCTGAGGCAACATGTGTCCTGGTCCAGGCTTCCTGCAGTCCAACAGCTTCAAAACACTCTTCATGTCACAAGATCCCTCTAATCAAGCGCTTCCACCCGTTTCTGTAATAAATTACTTCTTCTACAACCTCCAAACAATATGGACAATAATTCTTACATTTACTTTGACGTCTTTGCAGACATGACCCAAGATAGATCTTTTTTTCTAAGTTTCTTGTCAACTTCCTTGTATTTATTAGTTTACATCCCTTTTTTCATTTCACACCTGCAACACATTCCAGACGAGTTAGAATGAGGGAAATTTTATCGAGGACGGAGGTGAAAGATCCAATAATGATGATCTTTCAACCGGGTGACGTCGACACACGACTGTAAGGAAGATTTGTGAACGGCAGCTTTAGGAATAAAGATGGACAGAACTTCTCCACTTTATCCGCTTAAAAAGAAATGTTCTTCAACGAATGATTGGCAGGAGTTTACATATTTCTGCTTCCACAGTGAACAAGATCATTAAATTCAACAACTGTCCAGTGGGATTTTCTTCCGTAACAAATCAGGAGAACTTATATAAAGCAATAAATGTATCTATAATATAATCAGTGCTGTGAATAACAGAACATAGTTATTCATATTTTAAAGAGACAGGTTTTGTTGTGTAGTTCATTTCACTAACAGGCCGCCGTCACGGCTTGTAGGTTGGTGTGGAAGGATCTGACGATGAAGCTTAGCTGCCCCCCTCATGAGTCTTCCCAGTTAAAAGTGACAAACGGTGACGGGAGGACGGCGGGCAGGTGCTTCCCAGGTCTTTTATTCTGTCCATTGACAACAAGGCGTCACGCAGTACGAAGAAAAAGAAGCTTCAAAAGCACTCTTCAAGAAACCCGAGTGACATCACAGGAGCGTTGTCCAGTTCTTCTTATACACTTTAGAGTCCATACAACCTACAAAGAAAGTAGATGAATAAATTAAATAAATAAAGATGTAAAAAAGAAAATAATGAATAAACAGCTATTTCTTACACGCGGTATCTACTTTGAAATCTGAACAGGGTGCGTTTTGTTTTACAGCCTTCCAGAAGCGGCCTCTACGAACGACCGTCGGGATGAAGTCACCTGTATCCTCGGGCCACGTTTTCCAGCTGCAGGTGTAGCTGATGGTTGTGGTCAAGCGCTGATTTCTCAGGCGCAGAGCCAAACACAGATCAAACCCTCATTCATCCCCTCATATAACTCGTGCCACTTCAAACAGAGTTCATGTTTAAACCGCAATTGTTGAACACCTGCCTTAAAAGCCGTCATCAAAGGTGAGCTGAAAAAGCCCGCCGTGTGATCCTGTGGGAACTCCCGTCCTCATGACAAAAGGAAGAGCCGCTTCTGCCCCCATGAACTCTGAGTTCAGGCCTCCGTGGAGTTTCAAAGCTCCTTCTTCTTGTTCATGAGGCGTAAAGTAGGAACCAGTTTTTCCAATCACCAGTTCTTTATCCACAACGTGAACCTTCACAAAGTCAGGCTCCACAACTCCACAACTTTCTTTGTCAGAGACTTAACAGCAGCCTGGAAGCTGTCTGAACAGCAGAAACCTCTTCGTATCATGTAATCAGAACCTCAGAAAGCTGGAAATGTGTTTATTTCTGCTGTAAAGTTTGGACTTTTTGACATGGAGGTCAAGGATTAAATCACCGTTGGATCCGGACCCTCGCGGTCAGTAGAGGAACCGCAGGTCCAAAACTAAAATAGTCTAAAATAACATTGAAATACCACCTAAATGCCTTTTATGTTTGGTCAGTGAGTAAATGTGTGATTTATGGTACGAGGCAGGGCGTATGACAGCAGCTGAACTGTGAATTTGATTTCCTGAGAAGTTCGGAGCCTGAAGTAGCCTGGAAACGACTGCATGTCTAATCGTAACGCAGCCATACGTTGAGTCATCAGCCAGCCTGTTCCAGTTAACATCCTCTGTGCGGTGGGTGTTTTATCCACATGAGGGGGTTTAACTGATGACTCACCTGAGACGAGGCCACCTGCTTTAGGGAGCAGAAGAACGCACTGATGGACAGAATGACAGACAGACGGCAGCATCCTCAGATGAAAGGGCTCAAGGAGGATTCGGTTACAATGAGCCAAAAATGAGCACATAAGGCTCAATCAACAACAAAACCTCTGTAAAAAGGATCCAGATAACTGGTCCACTGCAGGACCCGAGGCTGAATGACTCTGGGATTCACGGACGTCTCATGTTGCCCCTAAAATCCCCGTCTCAAACAAAAGCATTTGTCACAAACCCGTGTGAAAGGAGATTCCGACCGCGTCTCTGCGTCCTGCTCCCCACTCCTCCAAAAACATTCAAACAGCAGTGAGTCGAGAGCCAAACACCTGAAAAACACGGTCAGTTCACTGTTTTCTGATACGTAAACCTGAACATGTTGGCGCTGAGAGCTCAGATCCAGAATGGAAAACTACCGGCTTTGGAAAAGTGGGAGAAGGAATCCACCTGCTGGCCGACTGGAGGAACTACCACACTGGTCCCAGTAGCAGCCGGTCCACCGGGATGCAGCTTCAGAGCCAGCGGAGGTTCACCATGACATTTTAGACGCTGCGTCTCTTTTCAGAGCGGCGTGTTAATCGTGTTTTTGACCTTTTTCTTGCCTGACCTTTAATCAAGCTTTGTTAAATCCTCTGCATTTGTCGTTTACGCAGCTGACAAGGCAACGAAGGAGCAGCTTTCCCCGAAAACCAGACAGAAAAATACAGTAAAAAGACTTGATCTTGATGATCATTATAAAACTCATCATTATTATATAAAACAGAAACGCAGTAAAAGAGCTCCTGTGTCAACACTGTGTTTACAGCAGTAGTCATAGCAGCTGGTTTTAGGGGTGGAGTCAAAACCTGGGGGCTGGCTAATTATACATAGACTTGTAGTTATATATTTATACAGGGTCGCTTTTGGAGGCATTCCCAGGTGTTCATCAGTGGCTGGAAGGTCCTGATTCGTGTTGGTGAGTCTTTACACCTCTTCAACCTTCTCCCTTCACGCTGTGATGACGACAGCAGCAGACTCGCTGGTCTCTGAGCGGCTTGTCAGTCCAGCAGAGGTTTAACAGACAGAATCACTGGTTAAACTGTCATTCGGGTCTTTTAAATGTGGGAGAAAATCACTGCAGACATGCAAGTCTGGCCAGCAAGCTGCTACGAGGTCTCCAGGGGGACCGGCGCTTTCCAACACGTGCACTGGTGGTGGATTTGGTTTGAAAAGTTGGCCTTTCACTGGGAAAAAAGGCTGACATTTACTGTGCAGCCACACGCTGCGATCACGAACTCGCTGCCGCCTGACCTCAAACACCCCCCGCAGCTGCGTCTCTATTATCTCTGCCTGTGGGGATGAGGAGCTGCGTGAAATGACGAGACTTCACACATCCTTGAGGGGCGTCAGAAAAACTGATGAAACAGGAAGCAGTTTCACCAAGTTCCCTCTCATCTCCGAGCATGTGCTTCGGAGATGCAGTGTGCACACTGACGCTGTGTCACGCCAGTCTTGCAAACTAAAATAATGGTCTTCTGAGCCTAGGGCGCTGAAATGTAGAGATACCGTAACCCTGGAGGAAACATGTGAAACTCCAGACGTTCAGATTTATCCGTCTGTGTTTGGAGAAAAGTTGGCAGATTTAAACGGTGACAAAGGTGAGACGTTTCCTCACCCTCGTACCTCTGAACTGGGACAGGTTTTCTTAAAATACCTCTCCTCGGAGAAATGTTCCAGAACATTCTGTGTGTACGCAGCAGGAAGGTTCCCTCCCTGCCCGACACGCCTGGTTTGATCTTCTTTCTGCTGCGGCGTCGTGTGAAAAGACACTAGACAAGTGTAGTTCACGACACTGTGGGGTCACCCCATAGACAACAATGGACGAAGCATTGGGTCACGTGACCCGCTGGTTTCTAAAGGCCAGTTTTGAAACCCGTTTTCCTTCGAAGGGGACGCAGCTAAGCCAGATAAACCGTTGAATATGTCAACTTGACGGGAAAATCAAAAATGAGCGTCGCGTTTAGCCGACGCTGGTTCATACAAACGGGTGGCTGCTTTGCTAACGGCGGTAGATGAGGTGATAACGATTGGCCGAGCTGACTGTCAGTCTAAATGTATTGCTGGATATAAACTATAACCCCCCCCCAGAGTGTTGTGGATGTGAAATCCAAAATGTTTCTTTGAACCAGGCTGTGACGATGTTTATTTCTGCTTTTAACGTGGAGGTCAGTGGAGACTGACGCGCTTTTGGAGCCTCTAGCGGCCAGTCCAGGAACTGCAAACAAACTTAGTTGTGCATGAGCTTCACTGTGGGAGTGAGATGGCTGGGTCACCGCCATGGTTCCACGTGTAACGCATCCCTTGAGGCGTCGGATCCCTGCTCATCCAGCTGATGTCACCGTACACTGTATATAACAATGGACGAAGCATTGGGTCACGTGACCCGTTGGTTTCCGAAGGTCAGTTTTGAAGCCAGTTTTTTCTCATGACTTTTTTTTCCAATTATCTATCTATCTATCTATCTATCTATCTATCTATCTATCTATCTATCTATCTATCTATCTATCTATCTATCTATCTATCTATCTATCTATCTATCTATCTATCTATCTATCTATCTATCTATCTATCTATCTATCTATCTATCTATCTATCTATCTATCTATCTATCTATCTATCTATCTATCTATCTATCTATCTATCTATCTATCTATCTATCTATCTATCTATCTATCTATCTATCTATCTATCTATCTATCTATCTATCTATCTATCATTCTGTCAAACCAGAAAATCAGTGTCTGATGTCTGATTAACATGTTTTTCATTAGTCAGTGTTCTCATTTTTAGATGTATTACTTTTGCCATCTTCGAGTTATTTCAGTGACCATTGTGGTTTTTTCTTTTGTTTAAATGCGGAGCACCAACAGAATTGTCCTCATCGGTAGTGTTGCTTGGCAACCACGTAGTTTGGTTCCTCGCCCCCAGCTTATATTTGTAATTGGAGTCCTGGTGTTCCTGTGAAACCTCGACTTCACAGCCTCCTTCCTCCCATTCAGAAAACTACGCGTGACGCGTGACCGTGAGCCACCTCCCCACCCCCACCCCCAGCCCCAGCCCCAGCCCCAGCCCCGCCCCCACCCTCCTCACGGACAGGACTCTGGCCCTTTAAGAGTTGTGTAGCGGTGCCAGCCGATATAGGACGAGCGGACGGAGCGCGATTCCGCCGCTGCCGCCGCCATCCCCGTCATGGCTTCCACACCGCCGGCAGCGCCGAGGAGGAACCGACCAGTCAGCGGCCCTCCCTTTCCCGCAGCGGACACCGACGTCAAACCGAAGCAGCGGCACCGGTAGAGGGGAGTCGCGCCGGGAAGAGGGGGCGCCGCCTCAGACCCAGCGGCCCCCCGTCCCGGTCTGCTCCTCCATGCCTCCGTCTAAAGCCAAGTTCAGCTCTTCGACGCAGAGGCGGCGGCGGCGGAAGCATGACGACGAACAGGGATTATTCCGTTAATCTGTCGGTGCAGCAGGTGCTGAGCCTCTGGGTGCAGGGCACGACGCTGGAGCACTTCACAGGTACGTGGCGCGTTCACGAGTCCGCTGGACGGGTCCGCGTCTGCCGATGTCGCTGCCGCTCGCACGCACGCAGCGCGTCTGTTTTAAAGCGCAATGAAGCCGCTGCCGCATTGTAACGGACTCGTGACCGAACTGACCGGCCCCGTGTCTACAGCTGCCTAGTCCGGAACCAGGAACCATCTTCTGACGGGGGGGGGGGTGGAGCATCCTGGGTGTGGGAGTTTCAGGAGGTGGGAGCATCATGATGAGGGCGGTCATGCGCATTATTTTTGAGTTTATAAAGTTTAATTGATTAGAATCACAGGCCATAATTCCAGCTTCTGGTCGAAGCCAACGTGGAGGTGAGAGAAGTGCCGGTTCCTCTACTGACCTCAGGGTCTGGAGCCAACGGCGCTCCAGAGTCCAACAATGTCCAACAGAAGACAACATGTACCCCCCCCCCCCCCCCCCCCTTCAGGTAATGTTAGTAGTCTACAAATGTCTGTGTGACTCTTTTGAGTGACAGCTGCTTTGCAGACTTATGCTACTTGTCATCAGTTAACATGTCGGTTTTTCAGTGAACTTGAATCTGAGCTCGAACAAAGCTCTAACGCTGCTGCGTCCAGCCAGAAGGCCAGTGGCTCATCCACCGCCGAGCCGTCTCCACGCTGGCCTGGCAGGCCCGGGGCGTGGCGCAGGTGCAGGTGACGTCCGATCAGAGAACAGTGGGAACACTGGGAGGCCAGTCCTGGTTTTCCTGGTTATCTGCCACGATTCACAACACGAACAAAAGTAGTTTAGAGCCGGTGCATCGGGGGTCTCTGGCAGACGGTTTACGACCAGAATGAACCGTCAGTGCAGCTCAGACGTGAGGAGGTCACGGCAGATCGGTGACCACCTCACGTTCTAAACGCTCCAGTGAAGGTTCTTCTCTGGACTCCAGCAGGCCATCTGCGGCTTTTCTATCAGCTACAATCAAATAATGTCACCGGGAGTTTATAGCACTTTAAAGTCTGAAACTGACTCCAGATATCTGTAATCTGTGATGTGGCTTCCCAGGAAACTGCATGGCGTCCACACGGAGTGTAATCAGACTACTCTGTGTAAACACGGGGGAATCTGCATTTCAGAGACGGATTTACAAGAACGTAGTTGGTTTTGTTGTGCCGACACCAGCTGGAAGACGTTCCGAGTCCCTGCCTGCAGGGTGAGAGTAAAGCAGAGCGGGAAATGTCTTCGGAGTCTTCAGCTGACTTCCTGTGTTGGGAAACGGACACACAGTCAACGCTGCTGACTCAGCGGGATGCTGCAGCGCGCGGAGGACTTAGAGGAAGTCGGGCTGCAGCATATAGAGCTGCAGTGGAGACTCGGAAACAAACCGGCAGCCAGGTGGAAAACGAGCCCGCAGACATCAGATTCGCTCGGCGGGGAGAACGCAGCAGCCTGGAGCTGGTTTGAGAGACTCCGGGCGCTTAAACAAATGGACTTCCTGTTTAACAGATGGCTGGCGGCTTCACTTCTGCAGTTTGTGTGACGACAGAACAGCAACGTCTGGGAGGAAGCCAGTGAGGAAGAGAGAAAACCTGCAGTTCCTCCACTGACCACTGGAGTGGATCAGTCTCCACATGTTGATAATGCAGACGGGTAGCCAGTCCACCACCGGTCCGCGTGTACATAACAGCCACACGTGCACGCACCCGCTCGCTTTTAGAATCATAGTCAACCAACAGGCGTGTTTTTGGACGGCGGGAAGAAGCCGGAGTTCCTGGAGAAAACCCACGCGAGCACGGGCAGAACACAGACTCCCGGCCCTGGAGTCAAACCCGGAACCTTCTTTCTGCGAAGCAGTGACCTCTAAGCCACCGTGCACGACCCATTCATGTTACTGGCATGGACTTTAAACGTGCTCACTGAGGCCGGGAGGCTCCCAGACCTGGTTTTGTTTGTTTGTGTGCTGGGATGGCCACTTCTTGGAAGATCGGAGATCCAGTCACACTGCAGGAGTCTGGAATTGTGTCCAGTTTCTGGCCTCCTGGTCTGTCCTGGTCCGGCACAGGCGTCTGAATGCTTGTAGATCCACGGCAGCGTGGCGCGGGAGCGTGATCTAACCTTGTCGTGTTCAGCCGCGCAGCACAAACGGCCATTGTGTTGCCGCGCTGTCTCCCCGCTCGACTCGCCGCCCGGCAGCCGGGTCAGTAAGTGGACACAGGCGCTCAGTTAGATGGACGAGCTGCCGGAGACGAGGAGGAAGAGGAGGGCATGGACGTGTTGACGTCTCATGACTGTAGTTCACGTTTTAACATTTCACATTTACGTTAATTTAGTTTCTTGAACGATGGCTTAATCGTGTCAAAAAGACCTGCTCATCACTTGAACGTCCGTTTGTTCTCAGCTCTGACTGAAGACGTAAGACAAGCTTGTGATTTCAAAGACGATATGGCTTCTCGTGCTTTTAAAAAATCCGAGGGAAAATAGCTGCTTTATCATTTAAACGATTTTTAAACACACAAATCCTGACAGAACATCATGTAGAAGATTGAATATTTCCATTTAGACCAGAATCCTCAAGAAGATGAGAAGGTTGTTGAAGGACGTGGAGAAGAGCAGCAGACATCTGCTGCCACGTGAGGAATGAAGCTTCGCCACGTTAAATGGACGTAAGAATCGGCGCTCTGATCCAGCAGCCGAAGAACGAACACACCACCTCCCTTTCTCCAAGTCCGGGACCGGTCCGCCCTTCGATGTGTACCCATAAATAAATCATGTTCCACAGCACAACTCTGTTCAGTCCCAGTAACTCCAAGAGTCCACGAGGAATCCAGATGAGTCCAGCTCCCTCTCCGGTTCTGTTACCGGTAGGAACAAACAAGACCTGAAACTGGACCAGCATCCGGAGCAGACGCTGGTTCCTTCTGACTGGATGATGCCTGCAGTAACAAGCGTCACACTAGGGTCCCGGTCCAGACCTGGACCGGGACCCTAGTGGTCTGTACAGGAGCTGCAGGTCTGAATCGGGACCCTAGTGGGCGGTACAGGTCTGGATCCGGACCCTAGTGGTCTGTACAGGTCTGGATCCGGACCCTAGTGGGCGGTACAGGTCTGGATCCGGACACTAGTGGTCTGTACAGGTCTGGATCCGGACACTAGTGGTCTGTACAGGTCTGGATCCGGACCCTAGTGGGCGGTACAGGTCTGGATCCGGACACTAGTGGTCTGTACAGGTCTGGATCCGGACACTAGTGGTCTGTACAGGTCTGGATCCGGACCCTAGTGGGCGGTATAGGTCTGGATCCGGACCCTAGTGGTCTGTACAGGTCTGGATCCGGACCCTAGTGGGCGGTATAGGTCTGGATCCGGACCCTGGTGGTCTGTACAGGAGCCGCAGGTCTGGATCCGGACACTAGTGGTCTGTACAGGTCTGGATCCAGACCCTAGTGGGCGGTATAGGTCTGGATCCGTACCCTGGTGGTCTGTACAGGAGCCGCAGGTCTGGATCCGGACACCAGTGGTCTGTACAGGTCTGGATCAGGACACCAGTGGTCTGTACAGGTCTGGATCCGGACCCTAGTGGGCGGTATAGGTCTGGATCCGGACCCTGGTGGTCTGTACAGGAGCCACAGGTCTGGATCCGGACCCTGGTGGTCTGTACAGGTCTGGATCCGGACCCTAGTGGGCAGTATAGGTCTGGATCCGGACCCTGGTGGTCTGTACAGGAGCCGCAGGTCTGGATCCGGACACTAGTGATCTGTACAGGTCTGGATCAGGACACCAGTGGTCGGTACAGGTCTGGATCCGGACCCTAGTGGTCTGTAAAAGTCTGGATCAGGACACTAGTGGTCTGTACAGGTCTGGATCTGGACCCTAGTGGGCGGTACAGGTCTGGATCCGGACCCTGGTGGTCAGTACAGGAGCCGCAGGTCTGGATCCGGACCCTAGTGGTCTGTACAGGTCTGGATCCGGACACTAGTGGTCTGTACAGGTCTGGACCGGGACCCTAGTTGTCTGGATCCGGACCCTAGTGGGCGATACAGGTCTGGATCCGGACACTAGTGGTCTGTACAGGTCTGGGTCCGGACACTAGTGGTCTGTACAGGTCTGGATCCGGACCCTGGTGGTCTGTACAGGAGCCGCAGGTCTGGATCCGGACCCTAGTGGGCGGTACAGGTCTGGATCCGGACCCTGGTGGTCTGTACAGGAGCCGCAGGTCTGGATCCGGACACTAGTGGTCTGTACAGGTCTTGATCAGGACACTAGTGGTCGGTACAGGTCTTGATCAGGACACTAGTGGTCGGTACAGGTCTGGATCCGGACACTAGTGGTCTGTACAGGAGCCGCAGGTCTGGATCCGGACACTAGTGATCTGTACAGGTCTGGATCAGGACACCAGTGGTCGGTACAGGTCTGGATCCGGACCCTAGTGGTCTGTAAAAGTCTGGATCAGGACACTAGTGGTCTGTACAGGTCTGGATCTGGACCCTAGTGGGCGGTACAGGTCTGGATCCGGACCCTGGTGGTCAGTACAGGAGCCGCAGGTCTGGATCCGGACCCTAGTGGTCTGTACAGGTCTGGATCCGGACACTAGTGGTCTGTACAGGTCTGGACCGGGACCCTAGTTGTCTGGATCCGGACCCTAGTGGGCGATACAGGTCTGGATCCGGACACTAGTGGTCTGTACAGGTCTGGGTCCGGACACTAGTGGTCTGTACAGGTCTGGATCCGGACCCTGGTGGTCTGTACAGGAGCCGCAGGTCTGGATCCGGACCCTAGTGGGCGGTACAGGTCTGGATCCGGACCCTGGTGGTCTGTACAGGAGCCGCAGGTCTGGATCCGGACACTAGTGGTCTGTACAGGTCTTGATCAGGACACTAGTGGTCGGTACAGGTCTTGATCAGGACACTAGTGGTCGGTACAGGTCTGGATCCGGACACTAGTGGTCTGTACAGGTCTGGATCAGGACACTAGTGGGCGGTACAGGTCTGGATCAGGACACTAGTGGTCTGTACAGGTCTGGATCAGGACACTAGTGGTCTGTAAAGGATCTGCAGTTTTTGTTACTTTCGTGTTGGCTTTAAGTTAGAATTTTATTGTTTTCAACCAACTTGAAACTGGTTCTGGACTAGTTTTAGAGCCGGTTCAGAGCTGGTTCTACTTTGGAACCTGTTAAGAACTGGTCTGGTTTTCTTTACTCAGATCCACATCGTAGCATCATAACCAACACGGGATCTCCATCACAGCAGTCTGAGTCGGAGGACTCGGAGCCGGTTTCAGCACCAGTGTCGTCTTCCAGGGACGTGTAGGCGGTTGTGAAGCTCACCGCTGCGCACCGGCGCGAGTAATGAACCCGCTGACGTGGAAGCAGCACGTCATGAACCCGACGATGAACCCGCCGTTTTCGGACCGGCATTTGTTTTGTCTCTGTTTGAATAGTTTCAGACACAAAGAAGTCATTTTATTCTCAAAGGTTTGTTTACTCCAAACGCTGTTTTGTCCAGGCGATGCGTCCGGTGGTTTCCACCTGCTTTGTCTCCTGATCCATTAAAGAACAAACTTCCTGATTCCCGTGTCTCGTTAGTTTACATAAATGAATGTACGTAGACGCCTCGCCGGAGCCGCAGACCTGGCGGTCCGGCTTTCTGATCCTCCGTTTCCGTTGTCTCCATCAGAGATGTGGTACTGGGTGTTCCTGTGGTGTCTCTTCTCCTCGCTCTTCGTCCACGGCGCCGTGGGTTTGCTCATGTTGGTCATGCTGCAGCGCCACAAGTGGGGTCGCCTCATCACGCTGGTGCTGGTCAGCGTGGGCTTCCTGGCGTCTCTGTCCGGCGGCGTCATCACCAGTGAGTCCAGTCTCTCCACTTGTTTTTCTGGGTTTCTCGTGTTCTTTGACTCGAGACATGTGACCGTCAGACATCAGCTGTTCTGAGTTTAAACTCACTGCAGCAAACTCCAGTTTTCCTGTTTGAAAGCAGTAAAGATGCAGTTCCTCCACTGACCACTAGGGTCTGGCTCCAAAAGTCTCCTCACTGACCTCCGTGATGTCACTCGGCTTTGGTTTAGTCTGTGTAGACCAGGTCTAAACGTGGCCTGTGTCTGCGCGTTCACGTGGTGTGCTTGTGTTTCGTCCTCAGGTGCGGCGGTGGCCGGCGTTTACCGTGTGGCCGGGAAAGACATGGCTCCCCTGGAGGCGCTGATGCTCGGCGTGGGCCAGACCACGCTCTCCGTCATCATCTCCTTCTCTCGGATCCTGGCCACGCTGTGAGGGATGTAAGGACGGCCACCCGGGTGGGTGGAGCCCACCGGAGACGTGCAGCCGCTCTGTCTGAAGCCGAGGTGACCCGGATGAGGCCGGTTCTGGTGTCAGAGCAGCACCGGACTGACACTCATCCACTCCACAGCCACGGTTCTGCGTTTCCATCGGCTCCTTGAAACAAAAGTCTCCTCGTGGATCCGATGCTCCTGCACTTCCAGGTGTGAGGTCCAGATGTGAGGAAGAAAAGCGGATCTCAGGGAGTCCCGAGCCGGCAGCCAGACGTTCAGCCTGGAGAACATCAGCACCGAGATGGATTCAGAGCTGCAGCTTCCAGCTCACGAACCAGAAGGAGCTTTGACTGCACTTCAGAGGAGGAGGCTGAGACACCAGCATCAGCGCCACCGTTGGTTAGTCCTGACCGAACACTGCTTAGGCGTGTGCCACCGGGAACTGGGAGGCGGGGTCATGGTGACCTCCATGTTGGAAAAGCAGGAACCTCTTGGTCAAAGAGGACCATCAAAAACTGAACTTTAACGTGGACCAAGAGAACCTGAGGAGAACCTGAGCTCAGTGTTCGGGTGTGGTGTCAGCAGCAACAGAAACCGTCTCCTGTACCATGGTCAGATGACACCAGAGGAGCCTCAGACCGCCTAAACCACGTCTGGAACGGTGAGACGGGACGACTGGCTGCTTCTGGGAGGTTCTGAGCTGGAACGGTCAGGAGAAGCTGGAACCAGGAGAAGCTGGAACCAGGAGAAGCTGGAACCAGTAGAAGCTGGAACCAGTAGAAGTTTGCAAAAACCAAAGTTCACTTTAGACAAACTATAAGTAAATTAATTTAGTCTAACCCTGCTGTGTGATCAGCATTGATCCTGGATGTTGTCATCTGTAACCACGACAACAGTAAGATGAGCTTTTGTGTCCAAACTGCATCTAAAACATTTTGAAACAAGGTTTTCATGCAGTAACCAAGTCCGGATCCGGCCCGGCGGTCCCACTACCGACCGCTAGGGTCCGGATCCGGCCCGGCGGTCCCTCTACCGACCTCTAGGGTCCAGACCGGCGGTCCCACTACCGACCGCTAGGGTCCGGATCCGGACCGGCGGTCCCACTACTGACCGCTAGGGTCCGGATCCGGCGGTCCCACTACCGACCGCTAGGGTCCGGATCCGGCCCGGCGGTCCCACTACCGACCGCTAGGGTCCGGATCCGGCCCGGCGGTCCCTCTACCGACCTCTAGGGTCCAGACCGGCGGTCCCACTACCGACCGCTAGGGTCCGGATCCGGCGGTCCCACTACCGACCGCTAGGGTCCGGATCCGGACCGGCGGTCCCACTACCGACCGCTAGGGTCCGGATCCGGACCGGCGGTCCCTCTTCTGACCTCCGTGTTAAAATGACCAGCTCCACAGCAGAGGGCTGCAGCTTTGATGGTTTATACTTTGTTTTTAAAATGAGTCACTTTCCAGTCTGCATGCTGAGCTGAGCTCCGTCTCCTGGTTCCAGCCTCGTGCCTCCACACATCCGGGAGCTTCAGCAGCTCTCAGCAACAAGTCAAACGAGCTGTTTATGAAACTGTCGCGTGTGATTCCAGAGAGGTTTTCCTCAGCCTCCATCCTCCCTCGATCAGTCACAGACGGCCATCCCTCCCTGCTTCCGTGGCTTCTGAACTTCTGTAACTTTGCCTCATCTCAGAAAAGGGTGCAGTGATCCTGCTGATGTCTGAAGACGAATGTGATCTTCACTGAAACTGCTGAAGCGAGGCAGTTGAACCCGTTGCTAAGGAGCGCCCGCCCCGCACGGTACCCGGGTCACAGATGATGCAGATGCTCGGCCGTTTCCACATAAATGAAACCCAATTCCAGCACCAAGGAGCTAAGACAGCATGCTAGAAAAAGACGAGGTGGTTGTCTGAAAGCAGGAAAAGTGGCATCATCTGCAAACACGCGCCTGCCAGAGGTTTAAAGCAGCGACGTGCGGCTCGCGTCTGGTGAGGCTCTGACGTCATCACAGATTTACAAATGCATGAACCGTCATCCCGCCGTCTGAAACGAGGCCAAGCAACGGCACAGAAACTGGACGGCTGCACTCGACTTGCAAACTGTTGACCGTGACCTGCGAATGCTGTCATTCATTCTGTTGTTTGGCAGCGGAGCGGTTGCAGGAAGAATCCCTGGGATCACTATCGCCCCCTGCCGTGAGGCAGGAGAACTGCAGCCTCACTTTGCAGCTCTGCACAGCAGTTTTATGACGCTCAGCACAAGAATACGTTACACTTACAGTTGTTGATAATGAAATATACACCAGCTGAACTAATTAAATTTAATTCATAGAGTAAAAGTGTTGGAACATTTTAATACGACATGCAGGACAGCAACACGTCTCCCTGCAGAGCGGCTGTGAAACCCACGGCGAGGCTCAGCGCCGAGCGCTCGTCTCTTAGTATTTGAACAGTAAATGTGAAAATGAAGGGATTTTAAAAAAACAATTCCAAAAATTGTGAAGTTAAATGAAAAAGAACTTTAACCATGAATAAATATAACCCTTTATTTATTTTTAATTTAATATTTCCATGATGACCTGCCTGCACGTCTCTGGTTTAAAGACGAGACTCCACAAACGATGTCGGGACGAGCACTCTGACACGAAAACCCACCACTGGTAGAAGAGCAAAAACAAAAGAACAAAACCAGCTCTGAATCCAGCCCGGTCTTTGGTGCTTCAAGTGGAGAACGTCACTCATGTAATCCCAAGTCTCTGTGACAAATCCAAACCACGGTTTCTCTCAGATGGTCTGTGTGGCGGTTGAAGCATACAAAAGCTGCCTTACAAGAGACAGGACGTCTACAATCATGTCTTTGTTCTGATTGGATAACCCCTGGATGTGGATCTGTGTCCTCAGTCCTGTTGGCTGAGAAGATTCCGCATCTTTCCGGAGATATGGCTTTGAGCAGATTCCCACGAGTCAGCAATCATTTCAGAAAGCAAAGACAGTTTGGCCCAGACCTGGCCCAGAGCCGCAGGTTGTTCGTTGACCCGCATCTGGCTGTGACTGACTGCGGCTGTCAAAACACGGCCACATCCGCACCAGACGGGATCAGTTCTTCATATTTTGGAGTCCACGTCTGGCTCATACAGGACACGCTGGAACCCTGGTTTGGCTCAGTCCATGAACTTTGGGCCACGTCTGGCCCATGTGTCACATGCCAGTCTCCTAACTGAGCCATAAGTGCCAACAGTAGCCCAGATTAGGGCCAAATGTGATTTTGTTGTAACACGTGGGGGCGTGTCGTGTATGGCGTGAAGAGGTCAGCTGATACAAATATGTTTGAAAGGAATGAATACATTTAGGGACATTTATTTGAAATAAAACAGTTTTCCAGTTTGCTTCCCCAGAACCTCAACGTCACAGTGAGTTGTCTGAACGTCCCTCTTCAGAAACCTCTAGAAAGTGTCTGGTCCCTGTCAGAAGATCGTCAGTCTTATCCGAGTGAATCCAGTCTGAATCGGAACGTTTATGGGCTCTAAAACTGGAAGATTTGGTCAGATTTCTGCTGTGTTCCAGCTTCATTTACTCTGCTCATTTTACAGAACGTAGACTTACTTCTACACCTCTGCTGGACTCTTACGTGTCATTTCTTCATTTTGATTCCGGACTTATTCAAATCCACCCTGTATTTGCTGATATTTACTGATTTTAAATAAAAATGGTCATTTAGAGCAGGAATCTCGTTGGGAAGGGGCTGCTCACTGATTTACTCACCTCTCTTTCTTAGCGCGGGGTCAGATGCTGAAACGCCACACCATCGATCACATCCCACCTTTACTCATCCTGTGTTCGTCTTAGTTGACGTTGACATCACATCCAACCTCCAGTTGCTTCGTTCAGTTTTGCGAACATTTGCACTTTGGATATCAACGCAGGGGTTTCATGTATGAAAGAAAAGCTGTTTATATCATGAAGCGAGTGTGTTTTTGGGTTTTATGACTCTGAATGAAGTCATTGACCGGGCTCACCTTCAGTACCAGGTCAGCCCACGGGGGCGGAGCGGAGGTGGAGTTTCACAGAGAGCCAGTGACATCTGACAGGAGACCAAACAGGCGATGCCTCACCTGAGACTCCTACCTGAGCGTGTGACGAGTGACCGGACATCCACGGATGTCTTCTCTTCCCTCTGCATCCACCTTGTCCTCCGTGAGTGGAACCCACAGCGTCATGAACAGAACCACCACCAGATGGCGGTAAAAGCCCGGTTTTAGTGGCGGGCGTGTGCGTTGAGATGTGCAGCAGCTCTGATAAAGTGTGAATGCATGAATGGACAACAGTGTTCATAATGTACAAAATCTTCTTTTTTTAATTTTGTACCAGCCAAATGTGATATTTATAACTACTGTACCGTACTCGGCAGCCAGTGGAAATAAAAATGTTTTTCAGTCTGAACCCTCAGGAGGCTCGTCAGTATCTGCTTCCTACTGCTGACCGTTGCAGCCTTTTGGCCTCTAACTCACAGAGTTAAAATGTTCATATTCTGATTATTTTCATCGTCTAATATTTGTTGCCTCTACTTACACCCGGCTCCAAAAGTCTGTATTTATGTTATAACAATGCAGCCAGAGTCACAAGGACGGCTTGACTGACACGAGTGAGGTGCTGTCTTTACTCTCACAAGTTGGGGTCAAGACCGTAAACATCCATCAGAGGCCCCGAACTCCCTCCAGCACATTCTCCAACCTCTTATGAAACGCTTCCTGCTCAGCAGCAGCGCTGGCCTCTTATCAGCTGGCCTCTGATTGGTCAGAAAAGCAGCCTCCGCATCGCTGCTGCCGGGCCGCGGTCTCAGGCTCTGTTCTCCTCCACAAAAGAACAAAATAACAAAAAACAGGCCGATAACATCACAGACCTTTGTCCTTCTCAGTCCACGTGGATACTGATTAAATTCCGTCAGAGTTATTCGCAGCCCCACCTCGCAGCGTTTCAAATTGGTCCACCTCAGCAGCGGCTGTCACAGCAAGGGTCTGAACCCACTACCCTGAGGCCAGAGAGGAAGCTCCATCACATGGCTGGACCAGCAACCAAATGTCAAATCAGATTTAAGGAACAACAGAGTCTCAGCATTTAAGCAGGAGATGGTACCACCTGGGTGTTTCTGGGGCAGGAGGTCATGAAGATCCGTCGTTGTCCATCACTGTCAACTTCTGAATGAAAGAAACAAGCTTCCTCCAGATTATCTTCAAATGAAGGTCACGTAGAGTCACGCAGGTCGCTGAACTGAGGAACCGCCTACGACGATGTTTGTTTTATTAGATCAAGAGTTAGGCGGCTTTTATTTTGGCGGGCTGCATTCCAGCTCTGTTCAAGCTATAGACCGTAAAACACAAAGGACGACGCACTGCTTGGTTCTGAAGAGCGGTTTTGGTTATGCAGCCATGTTGCGCCCAGGACGCCGGCAGGAACACGCCCACAGCATGTCAATCAAAGTCAACTGTGGCGACCAGCTCTGTAGAGCTGCCGGCACACGTTTACAGCAGAAAATCCCGTTTCACATGTTGATTCAACAAAATATAAATTACAGTTATCGGACGGTGGGTTCAAAGGTGAACACACGTGGTTGTGGTAGCGTGACATCACGGACCCCGAAGTTAGATGGTTTTTGGGATGAATCTGACGCAGAACAAGGACAGAGGAAGTCCAGCATGAAAAGATCCACCGTGGCTCCAGCGAAAGAAGAAGAACAACAGATAAAATCAGTGGTTAATGATCACGTTCATAAACTCAAGTTTAAAAGTAAAACCGCAGGTTTGTGTCTTTGTTCAAGTGCAGCTGAGAGCAGGTGAGTCTCCACCTGGATCTAAATAAACTGTTTCAGCTGATCTGAGGCTTTCTGGGAGTTTGTTCCAGACATGTAGAGCAGAGAAGCTGAAGGAAGCTTCTCCATGTCTGGTTCTGACTCTGGGAACTGATAAAAAACCGGATCCAGGTGACCTGAGGGGTCTGAAGGTTCATACTGGGTCAGGAGGTCAGATCTTTATAGACCAGCATCAGAACAGCCAGTGTAGAGACCTCAGAGCTGGACTGATGTGGTCCAGTTTTTGATCTTAGTGAGGAGTGGAGCAGCAGAGTTCTGGATGAGCTGCAGCGGTCTGATGTTTCAGGTAGACCTGTGAAGATGCTGGTACAATAATCAAGTCTACTGAAGATGAATGAAGATAAAGATGACTGAGAAATCCTTCTGGACAGCAGTTGAAGCACTTCAAGAACCAAGACAACAACTTTTCTTATTTTAACTGAATAACTGAAAATACGTATTCCATGTAGTCTAAACAGTTTGTAACATTGGCACTAGTCACAATGAAGATCAGATCTGATGACTGCAGTTCTCCGTTGGCAGGTGGACGTTCTTCTCAGACTCCTGGGCAGCAGGAAAAGTCTAATGACATTTGGCGACTTCATTGTCCAGTCCAGACGTCGTGTAGGAGGTGTAGGAAGTGTAGGAAGTGTAGGAGGTGTAGGAGGTGAAGGAGGTGAAGGAGGTGAAGGAAGTGTAGGAGGTGAAGGAGGTGAAGGAGGTGAAGGAGGTGTAGGAGTGTAGGAGGTGAAGGAGGTGTAGGAGGTGAAGGAGGTGAAGGAAGGGAAGGAGGTGTATGAGTGTAGGAGGTGAAGGAGGTGTAGGAGGTGAAGGAGGTGAAGGAGGTGTAGGAAGTGTAGGAGGTGTAGGAGGTGAAGGAGGTGTAGGAGGTGAAGGAGGTGAAGGAAGTGAAAGGAGGTGTAGGAGTGTATAGGTGAGGTGTAGGAGTTGTATGAGGTGACGGAGGTGAATGAGGTGAAGGAGGTTGTAGGAGGGTAGGAGGTGACGGAGGTGAAGGAAGTGAAAGGAGGTGTATAGGAGGTGAAGGAGGGGAAGGATTCTGGTGAGGCTGAAGGAAGTGAGGAAGTGTAGGAGGTAGGAGGTGTATGGAGGTGAGGAGGGTGAAGGAGGTGTTATGAGTGAAGGAGGGAAGGAAGTGAAGGAGGTGAAGGAGGAGTTGTAGGAAAGTGTAGGAGGTATGAGGTGAAGGAGGTGTAGAGGTGAAGGAGGTGAAGGAGGTTGTAGGAGGTGAAGGAAGTGAAGGAGGTGTAGGAAGTGTAGGAGGTGTAGGAGGTGAAGGAGGTGTAGGAGGTGAAGGAGGTGAAGGAGGTGAAGGAAGTGAAGGAGGTGTAGGAGTGTAGGAGGTGAAGGAGGTGTAGGAGGTTGAAGGAGGTGAAGGAGGTGTAGGAAGTGTAGGAGGTGTAGGAGGTGAAGGAGGGTGTAGGAGGTGAAGGAGGTGAAGGAAGTGAAGGAGGTGTAGGAGTGTAGGAGGTGAAGGAGGTGAAGGAGGTGTAGGAGGTGTAGGAGGTGTAGGAGGTGAAGGAGGTGAAGGAAGTGAAGGAGTGTAGGAGGTGAAGGAGGTGAAGGAGGTGAAGGAAGTGAAGGAAGTGTAGAGGAAGTGTAGGAGGTGTATGGTGTAGGAGGTGTAGGAGGTGAAGGAGGTGTACTGAGGTGAAGGAGGTGAAGGAAGTGAAGGAGGGGTGAAGGAGGTGTAGGAAGTGTAGGAGGTGTGTAGGAGGTGAAGGAGGTGTAGGAGGTGAAGGAAGTGAAGGAGGTTGTAGGAGGTGAAGGAGGTGAAGGAAGTGAAGGAGGTGTAGGAAGTGTAGGAGGTGAAGGAGGTGTAGGAGGTGAAGGAGGTGAAGGAGGTGTAGGAGGTGAAGGAAGTGAAGGAGGTGTAGGAAGTGTAGGAGGTGTAGGAGGTGAAGGAGTGTAAGGGAGGTGAAGGAGGTGAAGGAGGTGAAGGCGGTGTAGGAAGTGTAGGAGGTGTAGGAAGTGAAGGAGGTGTAGGAGGTGAAGGAGGTGAAGGAAGTGTAGGAGGTGTAGGAAGTGTAAGAAGTGTAGGAAGTGTAAGAGTGTAGGAGGTGAAGGAAGTGTAGGAGGTGTAGGAGGTGTAGGAAGTGTAAGAAGTGTAGGAGGTGTAGGAGGTGAAGGAGGTGTAGGAAGTGTAGGAGGTGTAGGAGGTGTAGGAAGTGTAGGAGGGTGAAGGAGGTGAAGGAAGTGTAGGAAGTGTAAGAGTGTAGGAGGTGAAGGAGGGTGTAGGAAGTGTAGGAGGTGTAGGAAGTGTAGGAGGTTGAAGGAGGTGAAGGAAGTGTAGGAAGTGTAAGAAGTGTAGGAGGTGTAGGAGGTGAAGGAGGTGTAGGAAGTGTAGGAGGTGTAGGAGGTGAAGGAGGTGTAGGAAGTGTAGGAGGTTGTAGGAGGTGTAGGAAGTGTAAGAAGTGTAGGAGGTAGTAGGAAGTGTAGGAAGTGTAGGAGGTGAAGAAGTGTAGGCGTGTGTAGGAGGTGTAGGAAGAGTAAGAAGTTGTAGGAGGTGTAGGAGGTGAAGGAGGTGTAGGAAGTGTAGGAGGTGTAGGAGGTGAAGGAAGTGTAGGAGGTGTAGGAAGTGTAGGAGGTGTAGGAAGTGTAGGAGGTGAAGGAGGTGAAGGAAGTGTAGGAAGTGTAAGAAGTGTAGGAGGTGTAGGAGGTGTAGGAGGTGTAGGAAGTGTAAGAAGTGTAGGAGGTGTAGGAGGTGAAGGAGGTTGTAGGAAGTGTAGGAGGTGTAGGAGGTTGTAGGAAGTGTAGGAGGTGAAGGAGGTGAAGGAAGTGTAGGAAGTGTAAGAAGTGTAGGAGGTGAAGGATGGTGTGTAGGAAGTGTAGGAAGTGTAGGAGGTGAAGCAAGTGTAGGAGGTGTAGGAGGTGTAGGAAGTGTAAGAAGTGTAGGAGGTTGTAGGAGGTGAAGGAGGTGTAGGAAGTGTAGGAGGTGTAGGAGGTGTAGGAGGTGAAGGAGGTGTAGGAAGTGTAGGAGGTGAAGGAGGTGAAGGAAGTGTAGGAAGTGTAAGAAGGTAGGAGGTGTAGGAGGTGAAGGAGGTGTAGGAAGTGTAGGAGGTGTAGGAGGTGAAGGAGGTGTAGGAAGTGTAGGAGGTGTAGGAGGTGAAGGAGGTGTAGGAAGTGTAGGAGGTGAAGGAGGTGAAGGAAGTGTAGGAAGTGTAAGAAGTGTAGGAGGTGTAGGAAGTGTAGGAAGTGTAAGAAGTGTAGGAGGTGAAGGAAGTGTAGGAAGTGTAGGAAGTGTAGGAAGTGTAGGAGGTGAAGGAAGTGTAGGAAGTGTAGGAAGTGTAGGAAGTGTAGGAGGTGAAGGAGGTGTAGGAGGTGAAGGAGGTGAGAGGTCACGAGAAACCTCCCTTTCACAAGCCGTCACAAACTCCAAGGAAATGGACGAACCTTCAGCGTGGAGGCGGTTCAAGAACATCACGACCCAACAGAACATCTGTGCCAACACAAATACGAGAAGCAAATCCAAAAATAAAGCATGAGATCAAGAAAACGAATAACACATTTACCTCATTTACCTGAAAGTGTCAGCTGTTCTTGATCTTCCTCTTCATGTCTGTGGTTATGAGGAACCCCTATTCAAACTTTGACCATGTGACCTTTTCTGCAGCGCCACGACCGGGTTCTTAGTTTCTGAATATCTCAACTCAGTTCTATGATTTTGAATATGACTTCATAGGAGGATTGAAACTTTGAGTAAGTTGGTGTTCGTTCTCCGGAGTAAATGTTCTGTTAGACACAGTTGAAATAGATATAATTACATCAGTGAGTGAAAGAAATCAGGTGTTTCTAGATGTGAGTCACCGGTTCGGTTTTTCTGTCTGCCGGAGGAGCGAGACGTCGGGCACCAATGAGGGTTCCACTTCAGGTGTTTCATTTAGGCCCCACCTGCTCCCGCCTGCTCCCGCCTGCTCCCGCCTGCTCCCGCCTGCTCCCACCTGCTCCCGCCTGCTCCCGCCTTTTCCCGCCTGCTCCCGCCTGCTCCCGCCTGCTCCCGCCTGCTCCCGCCTGCTCCCGCCTGCTCCCGCCTGCTCCCGCCTGCTCCAGTTCTGCTTCAAACGGATAGTTTAGAAGATTTTTGGACAAACCTTTATGGAAAGCCGGTCATCAGTAGTGTATGAACACCTGAGTCGCCTCCGTTTTGAGCGAGCTCCTGTTTTTCACACCTAAGAGAACTGGATGTGCAACTTTGACCACGTACCTTCGCTATGTTGTAAGGGACAGTATGACGACTCCTGTGAGGCGGCTGCTCTGAACCGTCTGAGATGTTACGTTGCTGTTTGTCCCTTGTTCTCCGTACTTGCTCCGTCCATTGTGTTGAGAAGATCTTGATCCTTTGGGAATGTTATTTGGTTTATATATTAACATCTCGTGAAGGGTATATGCAGTTAAAAAGTAAATGTAACAGATTTGTTCATCTACTCGTTTGGCTGATCGGTTTGGACTTTTGCATTGACGTGAATCTTAATTAGAATCTACTTTTTGTTCGTCATCGGCCAAGTGAAGAGAGGAGTCGCCTCCTCGCTCGCCGGCGCCGGTTTCTCAGTTAGTCCGCGATAGTCCTCGTGTTGGCCCTTATTCTGCGCCATAGGCCTCAGCCTCAGCCTCCGGACCACACGTACACGCTTGACCCGCCTCCAGCAGCCCCCTGCAGTCCTGAACCTGTCCGTTCATGCCGACCACTGATCCACTTGCTGCTATTGTCTTATTGTTTCCTGCACAGGAAATACTCAAGAGCTGAGCGCGAGTGCAGACGGGGGGACTGCATGCCTGCTTTGAAACAAACACCCCCCCCAACAATGGCTGGCCGCGGGCCGAGCCTGACCCGGCAGATCACTTTGCTTTATTGACCTTCCCTTTGTGGTTGCTAACTCGACTCCAGCTGCTCATAATGTGCAGTATATAAAGCGCAGGCGTCGCACAAGCAGCCGTCTCCGTCAGAGGCCGTCAGAGGCCGTCAGGGCCTCGCCGCAGTCTGGATGGAGCTGTGATCGCAGTCCGGGTTTTCATCGAGACCGGCACTCCCGGGCCGTGGACCCCAAACTCTCCTACAGGGTCCACACAATGAAGCCTGAGTCAGGATGGGGAGTGTCTGCACTGACCGATGCTAAAAATAAAAACTCTGCAGTTTTGGGTCTGTTGGTGGAACGTTAATGAGAATCTGCACGGTTCTGAAGAGAGTGAAAGTGAAAGGAGGTGGATTATAAACGCCAGTTTAAGAATCCAAGAATTAAAGTTCAAATATCTGCTGAAGTGAATGTACAGTTAGAAATGATTATGGCAAAATCAGTTTTACTTTTAATAAACAGTTGATTCTCTGAGGAGTAACCGACAGGATGGACTGAAGTACACGGAGTTAACGCTTCATCTCTGGCTGTTACTGGAAGGTTCAAGGGCATTTTGAACATTTAATCTGTTATGGAGGTGAAAATGGTTCCCAGCGTGAAAAATATCTGCCATATCCAGTTTACCCCGTCAAGACCAGACATGGAGGAAGATGGATGTGGACGGGTGGATGACAGACGGGTGGATGATGGATGGGTGGACAACAGAAGGGTGGACGGACGGTTGGATGACGGACGGGTGGATGACGGACGGGTGGATGACGGACGGGTGGATGATGGATGGGTGGACAACAGAAGGGTGGACGGACGGTTGGATGACGGACGGGTGGATGACGGACGGGTGGATGACGGACTGGTGGATGATGGACGGGTGGACGACGGACGGGTGGATGATGGACGGGTGGATGATGGACGGGTGGACGACGGACGGGTGGATGATGGACGGGTGGATGATGGACGGGTGGATGACGGACGGGTGGACGGGTGGATGAACTCTCACCGTCAGAAGTCAGCTGACGGGTGGAAGTCATTTCAATATGGTCGCCGTAGTCTGATAAACATTGTTCATAAATGAACTTCGGACTCCTGCCGTACTCGTCTTCACCCTCTGCCCTTCTCGTTCTAAATGAAATGATGACGATGACGAGGAACAACCTCTCTGTACCTCCATTGTTCTCGAGATCGTCAGCTCGTTAGTCCCTTTCTTCTCCTGCTCAGGACAACAATGCCTGACACCCCCCCCCCCCCCCCCCCCACCCCCCCCCCCCCACCCCCAGAGGCCCATTCACCGAAGATTCGTTCCTGATGAGGAACAATTGTTCAGACCAACAGTAGTCGCGTGCGAGGGACACTGGAGTAAATGCATAATGACACTCCTGGCACTCCGGTTTGTCTCCAACACCAGACAGGAAGACTTTTAATGAACGACCAGGAAACAGCGACCATCTGAAGGGGAATAAACTGGGGCGCATCCCAGATCTTTGGGCCTTTTAGTCCATTTTATGAACTATTTGGGTCAGATGAAATCTGAACCCAACAATAACCTATTTTGTCTCTTTTACACATGGAACTAGTTTTGGCTCTCAGCCCTGGAAGACACAAGTGATGTGGTCCAAAGTCCATAAAACATCATGTTTAGTGTTGTAGGGGCCAGACGTGGCCCAAAGGCCCAAAAAAATGAAGGTTTGGTCCTTGTCTGGTGGAAATGTGGCTGAGTTCGGGCAGCCACGCGTGTGTTGAGTCGACGCCACCAGTCCAAGTCAAATCTGGACCAAACATTCTTTTCCATCTGGGTTTAATATGGTTTTTGAAATGACTCGGTTTTCAGGGTGCTGGGAATGTTTCCTTGTGGGTAGACTTTACTCGTTTTCATGTAAAATGGACAAAAACCGATAACAGACCTACGAGAGTACACAGAAAATGATTCAGCATTCAGGTTTATACTCTTTATAACTGATTTATTGCCTTTATAGATTAAGATAGATATTTGAATCGATCCAAATTCAATTCTATTTTCTGACCAGTTGTGATTCTGTGTAGAGTCCACTAGAGGGCAGCAGTGTACTGAAGGTCTGGGTCTGCCTGATGCGGCCCCGTGGAAACCCCAGCGGGGATTCTCCCCCTGAGCTGCAGGGGCCAAATAGCCCATCACTCATTTCACCAGTCTATATGAGTCTGAAGCACCGATAGTCCTCCATAAACACCCCTGGGTCAGGTGGACTCATGGTGGCTCCACGTGGGGGTAAAAATGGAAAAATGGAAGAATTCACTGTAGAGAGGAAACCTGCAGAGGTACAAAAAACTGAGGCTGTTACATTTACATTTATGAGAAAATAATCAGTTTGTTTATTGCTTATTTTTGTATAAAAACATAATAAAGTTAATCAAGTGGGGCATAAGTATTGTGTGCAGTCCTAAGTACCCCCTACTGCTTCCACAGGTTTTATGAGCTGCAGCAGGTCAGGCTGATCATAGTCATGGATGAACTGATCATCAGTTCTGTCACCAATAAAATCAAATGATGCCGGTTTGAAGCTTCCGTCCATCCATCCATCCATCCATCCGTCCGTCCGTCCGTCCGTCCGTCCGTCCGTCCGTCCGTCCGTCCGTCCGTCCTTCCATCCATCCATCCATCCATCCATCCATCATCCAGCTGTTGTGTTATATAACGTGACACTGCCGAGCGTCTGCTGGCGTCTCCATCTATACAAGCGTCCTCCTCATCCATGATGGATTCAGGCAGCAGAAACATTTGTTGTTGCTGCTCCTCAAAACTGCTCCGTTTAACACGACATCTACAAGAACAGTTATGTAACAGCAGCTCAGAAACTTCTGCAGGAGGAAGGAGGGTTCGGGGATGTGAACACGTCAAATGTCTCTAAATGTTCTGACTTTATTTCAACAGATAGATGACTTTCGTGAGTCTGCAGCGGCAGACACACAAGAGACCAAATATCCAACATATGTGACGGTTGTTTGTGACTCTTTGCATCTCTGTTCGGTTTGAATTTTTATGGTATTTTTGTCTGTTTTGTCAAACATGCAGTTCCTCTACTGATAACCAGGGTCTGGACCTGGACCTGCAGTAACGCTACTGACCACTAGGGTCTGGACCCGGACCTGCAGTAACGCTACTGACCACTAGGGTCTGGACCTGGACCTGCAGTAACGCTACTGACCACTAGGGTCTGGACCTGGACCTGCAGTAACGCTACTGACCACTAGGGTCTGGACCTGGACCTGCAGTAACGCTACTGACCACTAGGGTCTGGACCCGGAGCTGCAGGTCCTCCACTGGCCACTAGGGTCTTGAGTATCTCCATTCACCTCCATGTTAAAATGTTTATTAATAAGTAATATGTGTATTTCTGCTCAACAACAGAAATAAACATTTTTACAGTCTGGAACAAAAGACAGTTTTGGTCTCCATGACAACTGTTCAGGAAGAGTTTTTATATAACTTTGAGTGACAGCTTCACAGCAGTCTATAGCCCCTTTTACGTTGGAGAAAACGTTTAACACTTGAATCTAGCTTGGTGCCTGTCTATTTTACATTAACTGACATGGGGCGGCGTGTGGAGATGGCCCCGCCCATCACAGGTCAGGACGTAAACAGGACTGAGTAGGTGGGATTTGTAGACGTCCTCAGAGCCGTGCACGTCATCACAGAATCATATGGCTACTAAAATGACAGACCGCGACTTTGGAAGACACAAAACTCGGGTCTTTAACAAACTAAAGAGCCTCAGAAAGAAGCGATTTGTGTTCGAACACAACAGCAGCAGTGTCAGAGGAAGACTGGTGGTCATATCAGTCATATAAGCATGCGTTCTTCATCCAGGGAAAATACCGAGGTCTAATCTAAAAACGTCTCGTGGTGGTGTTCTTCAGCCCTGGTCCTCAGGACCCGCTGTCCTGCATGAGTTAGATGTTGCTCTCATCTGCACAGATGGCTTCGATTAGCGGACCACGGCTGATGACAAGCTGCTGGTGATCCAGTCATGAGTGTCAGAGCAGGGAAACATCTACAACGCAGGACCATGGGTCCTGAGGATCACGGGTCCTGTGGACCAGGGGTCCTGAGGATCACGGGTCCTCAGGATCACGGGTCCTGAGGATCACGGGTCCTGTGGACCAGGGGTTCTGAGGATCACGGGTCCTGAGGATCACGGGTCCTGTGGACCAGGGGTCCTGAGGATCACGGGTCCTGTGGACCAGGGGTCCTGAGGATCACGGGTCCTGTGGACCAGGGGTCCTGAGGATCACAGGTCCTGAGAACCAGGGGTTCTGTGGACCAGGGGTCCTGGGGACCAGGGTTGAAGGACACTGGGCTTTGGTGGTCTGAGTTGTGAATAAAGACCTGGAAGAATGTAATGAAGTTGTTATTTTTAAAGAGAACTTGTGTTGTTGTGCTGTTAATTGTATTAATGGACTGCTAAAACCAGGTCTGGGTTGGCCTAGAAAGGTCCGAGAATGAAGTTCTCACTGAGCACCATCAGGAGCCTCAACTGGCCGACGCTCGGCAAACTGACCATGGATCTTGGTCCCAGTGGAGGTCCAGGTAAAGGTAGCTAGATGACAGTCAGTTAGCGTCCTGTTGGGGAACCTTGAAGGTTTTGGGCCAACCTGGAGGGTTTGGTCTCTTCTGGCTACCGCCACGAGTGATGGCCGACGAGCTAGAGGTTGTCCTTCAGTTAACCCCGTAAAAAGTAGCGTCATCGCCGATCCTTCCAGCTTGTTAGTACGGTTGACATGACAACAGAGCTCTGTACTGGCTATGATCTGTTCGACGGTTGGAGCTGCGATCGTCGCTGAAAAACGTTCTCGTACAGTCGTCATGGATGTGAAATCTGGATGGACTCCAAGACTGTCAATATGTTTATTTCTAAAGTAAAGGTAAAGTTGGACATTTCAACATGCAGGTTGATGGAGATGAACTCGGTTTTGAAGCCCCTAGTGGTCAGTAGAGGAGCTGCAGCGTCAGCAGTGACATCACCTTTGAAAGCCTCCCAGTTCAGACGGGTCTGAAATCTGAGAATGAAGCGAATTTGATCGTCTAGTTTTATAGAATAAATTATTCTAAAAATGTTTTACAGCAGTGAAACTGGAACAGAATTTAAAGAAAGCGTTAATGAAAATGTGCATTTTAAAGATCTTTAACTGACTACTAGAAGCAGCTTTGGGCTGAGCTCGTAAACTTTGATCTGCTGCAGTCATTTCTGGTCAAAAGTGGTTTTTGTTACAAGGTTTCCCACCTGAGAGTCTGCCGGAGCTCCCACGGGCAGAGCCATGCCCGCCTAAGGACAGCAAAGACTCCCTCAGGTATTAATGCTTTTATTATGGCACTGATGCTTGTGTGGGAGGATTTCACCTACAGATGATTGGAGTTAACGTAGTTAGTTCTTCCAGCCTTCTTCTGGGAGGAGAACGTTGCTGGTGTCGCTCAGATGAAGATGCACTGTTATAACATCTCTGCACTCTTGGGTGACGTCTGAAACGATAACTGAACCGTGTTCTTCTAAGGAAGAGGCGATGATTGGGAGGGCAGTTTGTGGGATAAAAATAGAGAGCAAACACAATGAGTCACCGTTCCCTCAGTCCCCGTCTGGACAAAAATACCTCCTATAGACGCGCATGCAAACATACGCTCCTCCACGCGTGGTTGACGTTACATAAACTGCAGTGTGGGAGGCGTGATGCAACGCATGTATAATTCATGGATGTGGGTCTGAGCTGAGGGGTAGCTCCCCAATGCATCCCCAAGGCTTTGGGATGAACTAAATGAAGGAACTTGAGAGTTCGAGGTTCTGGAGTTAAATCAATGAGCCGAAAGAAAACCGCGAAGAATCCCATCAGAGTGGTTTTTGAATTTGATTAGACCGGGAGCAGAATGCTCACGAAACAGGAGGAGGTGCTGAAAAACCCGGGAGCAGGAGGATTTCTACAGCTTCAGCTACTCCCTTAGGCTCTGACCCGACTCTAGACTGGTTCCTGTAGACCTCCCTGACCTGACTCTAGACTGTTTGGTTCCTGTAGACCTCCCTGACCTGACTCTAGACTGTTTGGTTCCTGTAGACCTCCCTGACCTGACTCTAGACTGTTTGGTTCCTGTAGACCTCCCTGACCTGACTCTAGACTGTTTGGTTCCTGTAGACCTCCCTGACCTGACTCTAGACTGTTTGGTTCCTGTAGACCTCCCTGACCTGACTCTAGACTGGTTGGTTCCTGTAGACCTCCCTGACCTGACTCTAGACTGTTTGGTTTTTAAAGACCTCCTGGACCTGACTCTAGACTGTTTGGTTCCTGTAGACCTCCTGTACCTGACTCTAGACTCTTTGGTTCCTATAGACCTCCCTGACCTGACTCTAGACTGTTTGGTTCCTGTAGACCTCCTGGACCTGACTCTAGACTCTTTGGTTCCTGTAGACCTCCTGGACCTGACTCTAGACTCTTTGGTTCCTGTAGACCTCCCTGACCTGACTCTAGACTGTTTGGTTCCTGTAGACCTCCTGGACCTGACTCTAGACTCTTTGGTTCCTGTAGACCTCCTGGACCTGACTCTAGACTCTTTGGTTCCTGTAGACCTCCCTGACCTGACTCTAGACTCTTTGGTTCCTATAGACCTCCCTGACCTGACTCTATACTGTTTGCTTCTGTAGACCTCCCTGATCTGACTCTGGACTGTTTGGTTCTTGTAGACCTCCCTGACCTGACTCTAGACTGGTTGGTTCTTGTAGACCTCCCTGACCTGACTCTAGACTGTTTGCTTCCTGTAGACCTCCCTGATCTGACTCTGGACTGTTTGGTTCTTGTAGACCTGCAAACTAGGTTCATTGATATTCTAACTCGCCTGGATGGACTGGCGTCCTGTCCAGGTGGACCCCTGCCTCTCGCCTGTAATGAGTCAGGATGGTCTCCGGCAGACCCCCGTGACCCTGCACATGAAGCGGGTAGAGGTAAGATCTTAAGCCCGAGCCCGACCCGACCCGAATTTCGGGCCGGGTCGGGCCTAAAATGTCATTCATTACGGTCGGGTCGGGCTTCTATCTCGCTGACTTTTTTTAATAAATATATGTTTATAAAAATGTATACTAAAACGATGTGTGGAATGTGGATACTAAACTAAGGAATACTTGTTATAAAATAAATAATTTGGATAAAACAGAGAAGGCGCTGTAAGGTAATTGCTATTTAACTACTATACGAGCGCAGAGCCAGAGCTGTGCGCACGTGAACGCCGCATCTATTTTGACTCGGTATCCCTGATTATGGAGCAGCAAGAAGTCACGGATAAACTAAAGACAGGGGAACTTAAAAGGCAAACACACACCGGGAAGAGTGAGGTGTGGAAAAGCTTCAACTTGATGATGTAAAATGCTCCAGAAACTTGCGTTGGCGTCGCTGAATGTCGTAAACGTGGCGCTTTGCTTTCATACGAGAGCAAAAAGACCGGCACCTCGACGCTGAGCAGACGTTTAAACCTTAATGATGTAAATGTTTATCCAGTCTTGTTAAACTTAGATTTCGTTACAAAAGGCTTTAATTTGTTAGCATAAATCACCTCCTCCTCCCGAAACCCAACAAATAAAATATGAAATTTCGGGTTTACTTCGGGCTCGGGCCTGCAAATCAAGTTGATTGGTCGGGCTCGGGCTGGGTCGGGCTTTAATACCCGCGGGCCTGGGTCGGGTCGGGCTGGGTTTTTTAGGCCCGATCTTACCTCTAGAAGCGGGTATAGAAACAACTGTAATGAGTTTCCTCTGCAGGGTGGCTGATAGGTCACCACCTTAGAGAAAAGAGGACAAGTACAATCATTTGAGAGAGACTTGGAGTCAGGCACTGGTCTTTCACATCAAGGAGAACCATCTGAGTTTGGGAAGGATGGCAAGGTGGGCATGTCCCACAGGGAGGAGGCCTGGTAGCAGACCCAGGTCATGTTGAAGGGATCTCTCAGCCGGTTTGGGAAAACAAGGGTGTCCTCCCCAAGAAGCTGGAGGAGGAGGACACTGGGGAGAGGGAGGTCTGGCTTCTCAGTTTACGCTGCTGCCCTCGCGACCTGCATTTATTTCTGCTGTGAAGGTGCTGGCCACTGGACCTGCTTTTTGGAGCCAGCCCCTAGTGGTCAGGGGAGGAACTGAAGGTCTAGGTACTTCCTTGTTGGAGACAGTTTACCAACCGGATATGGCCCCTTGTCTGTTTTGATGACATAATTGATGTTATAATTAGTTGAAATGATGAGTCACATGTTGGGGTTTAAGTTGTAAAAACTAAAATCTAAATAATAACAAACTAATAAAAAACGAATACTTTAATTTGACACAAATGCCACCTGTACTTCACATGAGCTCAGTTGAGAAATATTTACCAGCAAATCTCAGATGTCTGACTCAGTCACGGCAGCTTTTTCTTTCTACCTCAGACAGAAATACTCGTGCACGGTGGATTCCCCGACACGCGGACCTCCAGCTCCGCCTGCTTTAGGAGCTCTACAGCTCTGATGCTGCTGAACGACCTCACGCTCACAGACAGCAGACGGTCATCAGCGCTGTGAGTAATCCATAAATCAGCTCATGTATGATGTCCCAGGGGAGCTGCATCCGGAGCCTCCTCGCTTTCCAAGCCGACCCAGCATTCTTCTCTGTTTCCTGGCTGTTTTATGTTTTTTCCACAGAGGGATCTAAAATAAGCAACTAAACAGCTGACTTTCTTTTTCTTTTTTCAATTTTCTTCCTCTTGTAAACATTTCCCAGCCATTCAGAGTTCAAACAAGAGGCAGCTACTTCAATTAATAAAATGTTGTTATATTCTAGATTTTCTCAGAGCATCTTCCTGCTTCAAAATTCAACCATTTTTGTCTTTTTGGATTATTTACTTTTATTTGTTTTCTCGTGATGACCCCAGACAGGACAGAATAAGAAGAACTGGACAAACCTGAGACGTACAGGTTTCTGAAGCGTTCCTTTGAAGCGTTCCTTTGAAGCGTTCCTTTCAGACCGGGCTGAGTCTACTGTGATGGGCTGGTGACCCGTCCAGGTGAACACCTGCCCTTCGCCCAAGGAGACCTGGGATTGACTCCAGCAGACCCCTGTGACCAGGCACTGGAATAAACAAGTATAGATGATGGATGGAGGTTGAGCTTAACCAGGAAAGAACAAAACTGCAGTTCCTCTACTGACCACTGGGGGATCTAATAGTGAGTTCATCTCCATTTTCCTCCACATTAAAAAAAAAGTCTGGTTCAGTTAAAGTTCTCATCCCTGATAACTGTACATGGTTTATTGTACCACATCAGGTAAAATCACATAATGCAGCAAATGTACAATTGTACAATTATGGGCGTGGTCTTATTATATATATAAATATTATGCTGGTAGCCTGCACAGCCAAATATTAGTTCCATCATTTTTGCTACTTAGCGCTGATTTGACTTGTAACCCATGAAGAAAGACCCCCTTCAAGAAGGGGGGCAGAAGGGTTTGCTCCAACCACAGAGGGACCACACTCCTCAGCTTCCCTGGTTAGGGATGCAATGTGGATTTGGAGAAGGCATCTAACCGTGCCCGTTAGGGACTCCCGTGGGGGGTGCTCCAGGAGTTTGGGGTGCCAGAATACCTGACATGAACTGTGTGGTTCCTCTACACCCAGTTCCTGTACATCTTCACATCCTGCTGATGTGGTACAAAACATTCCCTCCCCTCAGAGATGTCATTGATGTGAAATCACATGACTGAGACCAAAACAGACTTTAAATATTTGGTTTTCTGCCGTAAAGTTGAACGTTTTAACTTGGAGGTCAACGGGGACCGACTCGCTGAGCTTCCTGACTTCTAAACCACGCGGCTCAAATCTGTCGTAAAACCCTCTGAGTGGTTTACCAACAGCCTCCGCAGGTTCTCGGAGCCTGTTCGTGGGGTTTCATTATGAAATGTGCAGCTTTCTTTAAATGGTGCCACCTGCTGGCCCCTGCATGAAACAACAATCACAGGCTTGCTTTGAATTTGCTGGATACGATTCTGTTTCCAAACTCATCTAGATCCTGTTTTGGGTTCGTCGTTCGTCCAATAGAAAACTGCTTTTCCCTTGAACATTTCTTTCTGCTCCACGGATGAATGAAATGATTTAATTTGTCATATACGCAGGCACTTTGGGAATTTTCCCTCATTAGCACAGCTTGGCCTTCCCATCAGGTGGGGTTGTTTTTCCCCAGCGGTGATGTCACTGGAAATGTTGCCACAACACCAGGTCATTTTCCTGAGACTCCTCCTCCCGCCGCAGGGTTCAGGATTCCATTCTGACCTCCTACACTGCTGTGGCGACATCACGGCCTCGGCTTGGCGTTGAACACTGTCTGCAGCTGAATGGAAACTCTGCAACGCTGTAGTGATTCGCTGGCACTGAGTCAACAGACAGCAATAAAACCCCAGAGAAGACGCTGTCCATGCTTTTCAAACTGCCCTCCCACAAAATAATAAAAATCTTATTATTCTCTGAAACATAAGTGGGGAACAAGGGAACACCAGAAAATGGAGATTTTCCTAAACTCTCATTTTGCAGGGCGCTGCAGACCGGATGGAGCTTCTGGGGCTGAGCAGCTCACGAATGCCGAGTTTACCTCAGCGACGGTATTTTCTAAACTGAGCTGCATTTACAGCTGGTGTTGGATGGTTTTTCTCCTGTGACGTCTTTAATTTAACGCAGTCAGTTACATCACTGGACTTCTGCTCTGTTGACTAAATATAAACTTAACACACTATGACTTAAAGCCATGCTGTGTAGCAATTCCCCCTCTGACCACATGGGGGCAGCATACATGGGAAATGTCATGTTTGAGCTCCTCGCCTAAGACAACGATGTGCACCTGCAGGAGTAGTATTACTGCACATGGCGGACTGTCCCGACCTTTTAACGGATTACTGTGATTGGCTCTCATGCCAACACCCCCATGTGGTCAGAGGTGGTATTGCCACATAAGGTGGCTTCAACCCTTCCTATCGAAGTCTGAACATGGCTCGACATAAAGTGGCGCCATGTCACAAATGGGCAGAAAAAACAGGCCTGGGAATCCGACTGGACTGCGCCTTTGGGTCCTGTCCGACCAGCCAAGAACCCGTCACGGTGGTCTGTTAGTAAAATTAACAACACAACTAGATGTTCTCTGTAAAATATAAATGATGAGGATCTGTTAGGTCTTTTTTCAAAGTTCAGAAGTGATGACGCTGTTAACCAAAAATCAATGCCCCTCATTTTCCCGTAAACTTGTTCATTTATATACTTTTTCCTGATGTGGTACATAAAAGTTCTCCTGTGGAGGTGTCATTGACGTAACATCTAACCATGAAGACCAAAACTGTTTTTGTACCAGACTGTAAATATGTTTATTTCTGCTGTAAAGTTGAACATTTGAACATGAAGGTCGATGAAGATCAACTCACTTTTAGAGCCCCTGGTGGTCAGAAAAGAAACTGCAACTTTATTCACTTTCTGGATTGCATCAGACTAGAAAACTGGATGCAGTGTCACCGTTTCAACGCAAACTGACAGCTTTTGCAAGAGGGAAGTCGTTTTTGAATGTTTCAAGAAGGCAGCAGTGTCTGAATTTGAATTCATGTGGTGGAAGTGGATGAAAACTGACTCCGGTTGACATCTCAGAGCCCGCTTTTGTTTGCTATTTTTATGTGGACAGTAATTTGTTTTAGAATTTGCTAAGGAGACTGAGCCATTACAGTAGAAATGTTTCCGTCCTGGTGGCCACTGAACCTCCTATGAAACAGTCGAGTGGAGAACGTTGGATCAGACAGTCATGATGTGCAGGGAGCATGTGCAAGAGTGTGGGTTAACATATGTGCCTGGGCGGGGGGGAGGTCGCGTGTGTGAGGGATTGGCGTTGCCACAGCGACAGCCGGAGTTATGTAACATCATATGGTGTGGAGTAAACAAAGCACGACGAACACACGGAAACAGACAGGTCAGTCAAACGGACGCTCGGCTGTTAGTTAGAGCCACTTCGACCTCGCTGCAGACAAAATTACACCGCGAGCAGTCGACTTCATGACCACGCAAATAATGTTTCATGGCCCTGCATGACCCCAACTGAACATCCTGAAACGCAGGTTGTTAGGGGGGAAAGTGTGTGTTTGCACTCTGCATTTGGATTCTGTGAGAGCAGAACATGTCTGGAGGGATGTATGCATAACCACTCATCACCAGAGGGGAACATGGGCAGGAACTCACTCTTCTGCATTGACAGTCAGGTCCAGAACTTTAAGCAAAGTCCTCCATATTTAAGGGTTTAAACGTATCAGGACAAAGTGACATCATCTTAAAAGAGGTTTGAATTTTTAATACTTGAATGAAATGTCTTTGCAATGAATAGGTGAAGTTTGGAGTCTATGGACATCACCATGTTTGGAGTTTCCTCCTAGAGATGTTTATCCAGACCTTCACATCAGCCAGCTTCAGCTGCTACTTGTTTTAGCACCTTTCTGTCTCCAGTAACTGAAAAACTGCTCTGTTGGGTTGAGACCAGGCAACTGACGGCACATCCATCCATCCATCCATCCATCCATCCATCCATCCATCCATCCATCCATCCATCCATCCATCCATCCATCCATCCATCCTGTGTACCATCCATCCATCCATCCATCCTGTGTTATATAATGGATGGATGGATGGATGGATGGAGCTATTGGCTGTCCCCAGTCGCTAGACAATGTCATCGTCTAACTTGCACAAGCTCTGAAATCTGGTTGAGTTTTGGCTGAATTTTGGCTGAGTTCTGGCTGCGTTCTGGCTGAGTTCTGGCTGCGTTCCGGCTGCGTTCTGGCTGAGTTCTGGCTTAGTTCTGGCTGCGTTCTGGCTGCGTTCTGGCTGAGTTCTGGCTACATTCTAGCTTAGTTCTTGCTGGGTTCGGGCTTACATCTGTCTGAGGTCTGGCTGAGTTTGGGCTTAGTTCTGGCTGAGTTATGGCTGCGTTCTGGCTGCGTTCTGGCTGCGTTCTGGCTGAGTTCTGGCTGAGTTCTGGCTTAGTTCTGGCTGCGTTCTTGCTGTGTTCTGGCTACGTTCTGGCTTAGTTCTTGCTGGGTTCGGGCTTACATCTGTCTGAGGTCTGGCTGAGTTCGGGCTTAGTTCTGGCTGAGTTCTGGCAGTCCTAGTTTCAGTTTTGGCAACTCTCGTTGAGTTGCCAGACCCGCCCTGATCAGAGGACTCTCATCACCTTTTTATTCTAGAGGGTCTAACTATTGCTCATGACTGTATATACATGAAGTTAGTGGCAACCCACATCCACTCACAGAGAATAAATCCCTGCTGCATGTTCAGATATCTGACAGATAACTGCTTCCTGTTCTTACAGAAAAAGTTCCACTATTCAAATGTGCCATTTTAAGGTGGTGCAGTTGAAAGAGGTGAGTCATAAAGCCGATCTGAGCCAGGAGACCCACTCTGCTGTCTGCAGGAAGCCTGTGAAACGGCGGTGGGCGGCTGTCACACAGTCACTTATTAATGTGCAGATCTGCCTCACTGCAGCAAAGTTTCTCCTGGTGACGCTGTGCTTCTGCAGCAGCCGCAGTCGGCGGCTTGATGTGAAGAAACACTCCAGGTTTTAAACCTGAGTTTAAAAATGTAGGTTACCTGCTCGTGTCGTGGAAGCACGTGCCTAACAGAGAGGAAAAGACATCGACATGCTTCTTCTGCACCTTCTTCTTCTTCCTCTTGTTGCAGTGTGACATTTCCTTGCAAGCAACTGACTGCTGAATAAAAGCTTTCGGTTTATTTCTGCTTTTATGTCGGAGCTATTTCTAACTGGGGTTAAAATTAAAATAATAACGATAAACGAAAAAATCACAACCTTTGTTGTCCAGAGATGTGCCACAGCTGCATCAGACCAGGTCAGACTCAAAACAGCACCACTGGTGACCCCGGAGCCCACAGCTCACAGGAAAACACCCACTACTGAAACCGTGACTAGGATGCCTTCACACACAAAAGTTAGAAACCCTCCAAGCTTTAGTGAGCTTTCGTAGTAGCAGCATATACGATGACATTTAACCCTCTCGCTGTGCCATTATTCATTTATTTACCAGTAAGTTGCAGCCAGGTGCTGCTAACGATCAAACCTGCAAACCACTATAAAAGCAAATATTTTGGCAGTTTTGTTGGTGTGCAACACAATGCCAAGAGGGAAAGACATCAATAATAATGTGAGAAAAGCAACTGTTGCTGCACATCAACCTGAAAAAAGTTATAAATCCATATCATAAAAAAATGTGGAATTCAGCATTTTAAGTCAGAAGTTGGGAACATTCAAAACAGCTGCTAGTCTTTTCAGGACTGAGTGTCCCAGCAAGTTCAAGGTCAGACACTGTAATTCTAAGAAACATAACATGGAAACAAGCCTGAGGCTCACAAAACTGCATCTGAACAAACCGACTTGTACCTGCTGTCAAGCACGGTGGTGGAGGGATGGTGGTCTTCAACAGTTCAACAGTTTCACGGCGGTTTGTGTTGTTTTACAGCCTTTCTGTGTCTGAGTGGGATGTGAGACTTTTGCTTCTTCACGTCTTGCTGAATGAGAGGTAAAATTTCCCTCCATGCTGGTAGAGTTCTTGTCTTCATAACTTTGAAGAGTTTGCTGAGGCTGCAGTGGAAAATGTGAGTTGATGCAGAGGTTTGTTGCGTGTGTGTGATTTCACAACGGCCGTTTGAAACGGTGCACAGCCTGGTTGAGTCAGAAGAGTCAGAAGAGTTAGAAGAGTCGGAAGAGTCGGAAGAGTCGGAAGAGTCAGAAGAGTTAGAAGACTTGGAAGAGTCGGAAGAGTCGGAAGAGTTGGAAGAACAACATTTGAGATGAAGATGAAGAACGCCGACTGATTGTTTCTGCCCGAGCTACGTCTAACACGACGCCGCTCTGTGAGCGTACGGCTAGCCCGACTGCAGCGGGTTTAACTCCTGAGGGGCCCTGGGACCCAGCGGGGCTTCACTAGTCCTTATTTCAGCTCCAGCAGCGCTACTTTTAATTATTATTACCTAGCCTCATAGGTTAGCATAAACTAAGTCAGCTAAGCTAACTATGATTGACATAAAGTGGGTGTGTCCCAGTCGCCTACCAGGGTTGTTTGCTCCGCCTATTTCCAACGTGGTGGGATGGGGTCTGAGGAAAACCTTGACCCACCCAGACGCCTGTGGACGATGTCACGGTTGGTTTGTGCCACAAAACAAATGCAGACAAAGTGCTTTTACAGAGCTCGTTGTTGTAAGTGAAAAAAAGGTTTGCAGATGTGGAGATTTTTAAATTGTTTAAATTGAATGTGCTTCGTAGAACTTGAGCGTCAGCTCTGTAGGATGTTAATTCATTTTCTGGTTTCAGCCTCCTGACTGCACACCTTTAAGCAGCCTTTCTGTTGTTTATTAACCTTTTTAACTGTCCGTTGCAGGCCTGTTTCTCATGAATAAGCGTTAAAAAATCCTCCTCTGGGAGCTGATCTGCAGATGTTTGACACAGGTTCATCCCTCCAAAAGCACGGGCCCCGCCCCGGAACCCGGAGCCGCTAATCGGTCGCTGCTGCAGGTCTATGCAGGGGGAAGCCCGGGCGGAGCCGGAGGGTCCAACCAGCCAACGTGACCTGACAACAAGGAACCTCCGGGAAAACCGTCAGTCCTGAACTCTGAGCAGGGCAGCTGCAGAGCGGGCTCCAGCAGGGGGATTCCGCGCAGCGACAGCACCTGCAACCGCTCACGGCCCGGCTACACGTGAGTGCCAGAGCGCGTCGTCGCGCGGCCGTCGCGAACCCCCCCGGTAGCCGGGGAGGACACCCCGTGTCTGGGAGGCGGAGACGGGACCCCCACTTACGTCAGAGGGCCTGCCTGTTTCCTGCAATAGAAAGTGAGGTAGAAGGTGAAGCAGAAAGAGCCGCCGCTCCTCCGTCAACAAAGGTGTGTTCCTGCCGTGACACGAGCCGAACCAGAACCCGTGAGTACCGACGCGCTGCCGTTCTGCCTCCCCGCACGCATTTCCGCTCAAAGACACGGTTTGTGTGCGTGTGTGTTTGCGCGGTACGGGGCGACCTCGGGGGGCTGCAGCGGGGAGGGTCGGACATGCTTCTGCCGCCGTGTGGGTCGTCCGGGCTCGGCGCTCCGTGAGCGGCGGCTGCAGCCCGACCAGACGGAGCCGCACTGTTGTTTTCGGAGTCGTGCAGCAAACCGAGGCTTCTGGGAGATGTAGGTGAGCCTAAAGCGCGCTTATGTGACTCAGTCATGTTGTGATGGACGCGCACGCGCGCGCGTGCTTTTGGGTTTTGACGCCCAGGTTTTGTTGGATGGAGGAAGCGTCCCAGAGTCAGTGAGGGGTTTTCCCTGGCTCCGCCCTCTCGCAGGGCGTTCACGTGTTGCAACAGGCACAAATGTATGGCAGTCACGGAGGTGCACAAAATCACAATTTAATAACGTGTTCTGTAATTAAAACTGCAGGGAAAAGTGTCTGGGTCCGAAACCACTTACTAGTCTCTATCTAGTCCTCTGATCCACGTTCTCTGCTGGGACCCCTACGCAGTGTTGATCAGCTGAATGAACTTTTGAACTTTGTGATAGTTTTGTCATTGCTGTTGCGCAGATAAAACATGACAGATCATCAAAGGCATACATAGAACTACTTACAGCCTATTCCAGTATGTTTAAACAAACACTGATGTTGTGCTCTATTTTTGCTCCTCAGCTCATAAAGTTGTCAAGTATCATCAGTTTTTTTTTTTAAACTCTCCTGGAGATGTTTTAGTATTATTTATTATTAACTTGCTGCAGGATATTCATTTTCCAGCTTGTCCAAAATGTTATAAAAGATTAACTGTTCCGTTTTTATATATTAACTATTATTCAAATGATTTTAATTAAGAGAAGAAAATGATTTATCTGTGCATTTATCATTTGGGTGTTAAATACTATTTACTTAGATTATGCCAGTATATACGTGTATGTGTATGTATGTATATATATGTTTATTTTTAGGATTTTGTGGTTTTAGTGACCTTTATTCTGAAAGTGGCTAGACAGGAAATGGGTAGAGAGAGCGATCTAAACATTTTACTTATGAATTCAGTAAATCATTTTCACAAATATTTCAAATCACATAATTAAAACAAAAATTTGCATTTCTCAGGAAAATGACAGAAATCACATTTGTGTATTTTGTAATAAAGAAATAGATCTGTTCAGCCTTTAGCCTGTGAGGATGAGACAGTGTTTGTATCATTTTAATTCAAATGTTTTCTGAGAGTAAAATACAGTCATTGTTGTATGAAAAGAAATTACGGAACATTTACCGAATGCTTTGTTTTTAGAGTTTTTGTTTCTATAACGTGTTTTTACAGATTTGTGGAACGTTGATGCTCTGTGTTATTGTTTTGCTTTATCACTGCTAGCTGCTGCTTCATGTTTTTAAATGCCGTTTTGTTGCCATGACAACCTTTTAGGTGAGGTTTTCACTGATTTTTTCACTGAACTTCTTTATGATAAAAGCAAAACAGACCATGTCTGCCACCAACAAGACAAATAACCAGACTAGCACGTTAGCGCCCGTGTTGCGCCGTCAGCGCTCATTTCCAGTCAGGCAGAAACGCCGCCATGCTGGGGTCCTTGTAGTTCCCCGCAGGGCTACAGACAGTTTCAAAGGCTTGACGTTTCAGCAAGCAATTTCTATAATTTAATAAATTTCTCACTGCAGTTAAATAGGTTTAATTTATTAATCGAACCAATAAATGACGTTTCCTCCCATATTGATCTGATAGCTATTGTGCATTCCTAGTCATAAAGTGACATTTTGTGACCTGATGGCTTGCCATAGTTACATGTCGTTCCCATGCCGTTTGTCATGACACCTACCTCCATCTCTGACATTCACCGGTGCGTGACCGTGCACACGGTGCTGATTTACATAATGTTCGTGGCGCTTCCTCAGGTTTGAACGGAGCTCGTCGGTCACATGACCAGGGGACGCAGCCCTCTCCGGTGGTGTTTCCTCAGGTGACAGGCTCTGCGCGTGTGCCGTCTGCATGCGACCTGCTGCAGCGAGAGCCACCGTGGGGTGACGTCATTGCTTCAGCAGCGCCACATGGAGACGAACCGTCATCCAGTTTGTAGTAATTGTTATGTAACAGCAGCGAGGGGCGACAAAGGCAGCTGCAGAGCCTCCTCTCCATCATCACACCACATTTTTATTCCTGGCTGTGTGACTTCCTGCCTCTGCAGTGGTGAGTTCTTCCTCTGCGGCTGTTTGTGTTCATCAGGTAGCTCTGTGGGTTTGACATCTGAGTAACATTTCACTTAGACATCGTTCTCTTTACCTCAGATCAGAATTTGCATGGCGGTTATATTAGGGTCCCGATCTTTTATTTAGCTGAGTGAGTGAGCCCGGTTCCCCTGCGAAGGTGAGCCAGGAGGTGTGGTGGTCCATCATCGAATCACACAGCAGCTTATTGTCTCTTAACTGCCGCTGCTGCAAAGGTTATATTGACCGTTTCCACAGATCCTACTCACAAACCGAGCCGAGCCAGGAGAGTCCAGCTCGGGCACCTGTTTGAGGCGAAAACCCGATCAGCTGGTCGGTCTCGTGGGAGGAGCTGAGCATGGATGCCCACACAGAACCCCGCTGATCTGCACAGCTCACCTTCAGCTGCTTCCCCTGCGCTTACCTGTGTGTTTCTGCCGCAGATGCACTCGGACCGCGGCTCAGGAGTCAACTCTCTGCACGGCTGAAGACCTCCAAGATGCAGCTGTGAGTCGAGGTGGGAAGATGCCGCGGACCAAGCAGAACAACCCCAAAAATCTGAAAGGTGAGCAGGAAGTGTGCTGGAATGCTTGCTGGCGCTGCTGGAGGATCGGCGGGTTCGCTGAACGTCTGCTCTCGCGCGTCCATCTTCTGAGAACTTCAGTGTGAGGAGCTGAAAGTTGCTGTGATGCGGTGGTTTTGCTGTTTTGTGAGTCTGCAGCAGAACGTGTGCGTGAGTTGTTCGACAGGTTTTATCTGCAGCGCGACTACACTCACTGAGCATGTGCAAAAGTTAGTACCCCTTCTTGTAATTGCAGGTCTTAACAAAAATAGTTTTATTATAGCGGGTAAATACAACCCTTTTTTGAACAACAATTTATTTAACAAAAATGACGCAAAAAAGAAACGTGTCCAATAGAAAGCACCCCCCATGATACAAGAGCTCTCTGATGTCTTACCCTTATTGCATTGTGTTAAATGCTTTTATGGAGGTCTTCACACCTGCTGATGACCAGCAGCACTTGCTGCATCTTACCATCTCAAATCCTCTGAAAGCAGTCAGGGGGTACTTAGGATTGCCCCGATGTTTTTTCTGTTAAATAAATAATGAAACATTAAAAAAAGCTGTTAGTTTATGTTAATGGGAGGTTGCATTTATCCAACTGTGATCAGAGAAAACGGATTTGAAGTCTTCACATCCGCTCAAGCTTTTTTTGGTTCGGAAACATCTCCATAAAGTTGTGGTGGCAGAAAATCAGCATTTTGTCATTTTATTAAAACAAGAATAAACTGAACCAGAAACGTCGGTCATCTGCAGGAACTTTCCTAGGATCCGTGGTCCGACCTGGAGAGGTCTTACCTGGTCAAACGTTTGTGCTGAGATTCTGAGATTCAGAGTCTGAGATTCAGAGTCTGAGATTCAGATTCTGATCTGACGCGGGTCCGGCTTCCGGGTCGTCGCTGTGTCTCGTTGAAAGGTCAGCGGAATGTCTGACTTGCTGAATCCGATTCCCGCTTTCTCCCCGACAACTTGAACCACAAACGGCAACCTGATCAGCGAGTGAAAGACAGCAGAGGCTGCAGCTCTACAAGCTTTATTTTTACCCTCTTTTGTTGTGTGAGCTTCACAACGTTGGTGTGTTCAGCCCGGGAGGCTGTTTGTAGTGTTTTGGTGTCCAGCGTTCTGCTTGTTTTTACCTCAGAGGTCAAACAATATAATTTGAAGGAATATTTGATTGCTTGTAGGAAGCATCATCCAGCTCTCCGTCTCTGGAGCGACAGTAAAAGGAGAACTGTCCGGTGACGTCCGGTGACGTCCGGTGACGTCATCCAGAGGTTTGTGAAGCCCGGCTTTCTTGCAGCAGTCAGCTGGTTCTCCTGCAACGTTCCCTACTTCAGAAAACTGGAACCTGTGTTCCTGTTTCAACAACACATTTCTGTATAATTGGGGGTGTGGCCTTTTGAGTGGCAGCTGGCACGGCTGATGACGCGCTGTGATCACGTTGGCGACCTAGGTTCACGTGTCAGCTGTCGGAGCCAGAGCGGGTCATTTCCGGACCCCTCCAGCAGAAGGCGCTGCAGCCGCCTTCAGACTTGCCCGACAACACTCGTCTCGGGTGTCGTTTCAGTGGCGACGCCTGAAACTAGGACGTTTAAACAGAATCCGTCAGAATGAATGTAAAGTAATTGTAATTGTAATCACAGGTGGGTGTAGCCCAAACTAAAATCCCTGATTCACATAAGGGGGGAGGGGTCCAGTTGGCGCCAGGTCTGGTTGTTCCACCCATCTGCAAGGAAAAAGAGGCTTCAAAGGGACCCGTTCTGTTTACGGAGAAGCTTCAGCGCCACCTGCTGTCCACACGACGAGCGGCAGCGGAACGTTCTCCCCATTCAAAAGTACTTAGCTGTTCATCGCTCCCTCTGGTTCCGTTCCGGTGGGACCGGCTGCTCGTACACGGAGCTCAGGTTTGTAAATGCTGCAGCATCCGTTCAGTGACGATTCGTCTCTGCTCTGAGTCATGCAGCAGGGAAAGTGTGGACGTGTGGACGGAGCATATTGGAGCCGGAGCGTCCTGCCGGGGAGCCGCGGCGCCGCGGCGCTCCGACCGGCGTGTTCTGGTGTGAGCTGACAGATTGGCGTCAGCAGACGTTTGCAGTTCACAGATCGAGGACATGTGGCGACACACGCTGGGTGTGAAAGTGTGATCCACGCCGCCGCTCGCTGGCCTGTAAACAGGGTTCCTCATCCTGTTCGCTGCGTCAGCATCAATAATTCATCTGCTCCGGATGTTTGGTTCTGGTTCTGATGGTTTCAGTCGGTCCCGCAGCTGCAGAGCAGTGAGATTTAGAAATAAATCTGGACTTCTCTGGGTATTTGTCAGTTGTTTGTTTGAGGAGAACAAAGTTTCCGAGAGCACGTGGACGTGGAGGGAGGGTTGAGTAGCAGCTGTGTCGGCTGGTCTTCTGCATCGTTGTCGTCATTTCTCGTGTTCTTAAGAGATGTTTCCCATCTGTATCCGTGACGCAGACTTTTCCAAAACAGACTGAGGAGGTTTAAACCTGAGACCTCCTGGAGCTGCTGCACTATGAGGGAACGAGGAACAAACGGCGATGAATCTCAGAAGGTCTTCGGTCGCTGGTCGCTGATGTCACAGCTCGCTGGAGGTGTTTTATTTTGAAATCGTACCGGATTCTTTGTGCCGTTCTTGGGCTGCTGCGTGTAAGCTGAGGCGGTTTACCCGTAGTCCAGCACCAGGACAGACCTCGTGGGCGTCTTTGGTGCAGCAGGGCTTCTGGGACGCTTCCAAACGACTGCACGGCGCCTTCTGTGAGGTCACTGACTAGGGTGACCACATTTCATTGCGGTTCAGCGCCGTGTCCTGTGGGACTCGGTTTGAACCAAACATCACAAACCCAGATTCGTACAGAAAATGACTCATCAGTAAGCCCCGCCCCCTTAGTTACTGTTGCTATCAACGTTGTTTACCGTTTCACAGTGACGGCTGCGTGAAAAGCTTCTCCCCTGATGTTTTGGATGGATTGCGTTGGATACTCGACAGCCATTGGCTTCTCTACCTTAGAGGGACGGGTCTTACTGATAGGTCATGTGTGTTGAGTCTCCGACTCCGCCCCCTGGAACCAGCTGTCACCAACAGATCTGTAAAGACTGACTGGAAGCTGTTGCACCGTTTCTTCAAGACCTCAGAAAGCTGCTACAGAACGAAGCTCCGAACGCGTCTCCATGAGGTGACGCGTTTCCTCTTTTCTGCCAGCTTTGTTGCGTTAAGAGTCACAGCAGCAGTTTTATTTCCTCCAACAGCGTGGGGAGAGCCCAGCTCGCTTCCTCTCCGCTCGATAACTTGTCGAGGCGTCTTTTTGACTTCGCGCTTCGGCTTCTGACCCAGTTCATCAGCGCCGCTCCGAAGGCCTTCCCTCCACCAGACAGGAAGTGCTGATTGCATGGTGCACAATCACATGGCCACGCTCTGCTGTGGAGCAAGTCTTTTCCTGAACGCGCCCCCCCGCAGCCATCACATGACCGCTCCTAACTCATGATAACACGTCGTCGGGCCGTGAGGCCGTGAGGAGTCTGTGAAATCGAGCCGTCGTCAGAATCATCCGGCCGTCACCGGGTCGAGCGGCGCTCACGCTTCCCTCTCAGATTATTTATAATTACCGTGTCCTGAATACCAGTTTTTACAAGAACGGTTATTAATAACTCACTGCAGTTAGCGACGCTGCAGGAATTTACCATCTTTGTCATGTCTTTGTTGTTTTTGAAGCAGCTGATTGAACACAGTTGGTTCTGCTTCTTCCTCTTTGTTATCTCTAGTTTGAATGTACATTAAAAAAAGACATTCACGTGACTTTCTGGAGAACAACATTGTTTGAGACTGTGGCTGGTAAATGTCAGAAGATAACGAAAAGCTGCACCTGCTGTTTGCAGACATGTTTGGTTAAAAACGTTTTTACGCCTGAGCTGCAAACTGCTGATAATCAGAGTGAAGAGGAAAACGTGCAGCACGGCCAGCCGTACTCCTCCACAACGTTGTCTCTCATTAGACGGGCCAAAAACGTCCCGTCAGTACAGAACCAGACCGATCGTGGCAGCGCAAAGGTCTCATCAAACCTCCGGGTGGAATCCACCCAGGAACCAAAACTGCAGTTCCTCTACCGACCTCCAGGGTCTGGACCCAGACCTGCAGTTCCTCTACCGGCCTCTAGGGTCCGGACCTGCAGGTCCTCCACTGACGACTAGGGTCCGGATCCAGACCTGCAGTTCCTCTGCCGACCTCCAGGGTCCGGATCCAGACGTGCAGTTCCTGTACCGACCTCTGGGGTCCAGACCTGCAGTTCCTGTACCGACCTCTGGGGTCCACCACACTTCTCTTCAGGAACTGCTTGATCTATAATTTGTTTGTAGTTTCCTTCTGAAGCCCAGCAGCCCATAAAATTTGGTCCAGAACAAATATTTGCAAATGTAAGTTAAGTGTTGTGTGGAGCATGAAGAAGCAGCTGCAGCGTAATTGAACTGTAATAAAAAACAAATGTGTGTAAAATCACCTGCAAGATCGACTGTAAACCAAAACACACTCTCTTATTGAAACTACAAAACATTTAGATGCAAGTTTATAAGTAAAGAAGAAAATGAAAACGGCGCCGTGTTCTCACAGGAACATGAAGGTTTATGGCTGGGAGGGAACACCTGGAAGTGCAGGTGTTCATAATAAAGTGCAGCTTGGCTGCAGGAATGAGCTGGAAATCCAAACAAACAGTTGAGAGGAAGGAACTGCCAGTTGGTTTTGTTTCTGCAGGATCTCTGCGCTGCTGTATTTTTATCTCAGTCCTAACAAACTCTCAGTCTGTAAACAAAAGCCCAGAGGAATCGCCTCGCTTCGTTTCTGTTCCCCCGCGAGACGTGAAGAAGGAAAACCCGCCTCTCAGGCGATCCGTGAACCCTTCACCTTCGCGGGACAACCATGAGAGTCACCGACGACGCGTAGCCTCTCCACAGAAGCCCTGCAGCCGGCCGCTCGCTCCAGATCATGTGTTTGTGTTCAACA
>CM026217.1:1499274-1556774 GCA_014839995.1 Xenentodon cancila | reverse complement strand
CGTGTCAGCTCTGAGACCCGGAGCAGCGGGAGAAATTCTTCCTGCTTCCGCGGATGCCACAGCGACGCCATAACGCCGTATCATTAGGAGAGAAGCCCAACAAAACCGGCTTCAGTTTGACAGAAGTGCAGACTGCCGGAGGGGAGCTGGGCAGATTTTATGATCGCCGGGAAAATGTACCATGAGAGAAGCTGCTGGAAATAAAAATAAGGATAGAAAAAACTTTGGAAAAAGTGCTTAAATTAAGAGGAGAAGCTAACGTGCCAGCCGGAAACCCTTAAAAGGCCGCCGGTGTGGGGGCGCCGGGTTTGTGCAGCTGTGTGTGTGGAGCTGGCATTGCTTACTGGTTTGCACAAGCAAAGCCCAATGTAGAGGTTTCCAGGGAAACAGAGCGGTGGGTCTGCAGGTGCTGCTCCTGTGTTCTGCTGCTGGAACCTCCTACGAATGTTAAAGGGGAGCTGGGAGGGCAGAAAGACGAAGGAGGACTGACGGAGGAGGGGGGTCAAAGGCTGAGTTAGGACCACCTGGCTGTGACAGCCGTCGGGGGCATCAGTCTCAGAATGCTGTAAACGTCCCGCCGGGCCTCACAAAATCCTAAAATAATGTCTTATTCAAAGAAAAATCAGTGTGACCGTCCCCCCAGAAAACCTTCATCTTCATCTTCATCAACTTCATCTCTCCAGCCACCTTCTCTAGCTCCACTTTGGAAACATATGAGATGTTCCTGGGCCAGTCAGGATCTAGACTCTCCAGTGAGTCCTGGTCTGAAGTACCCCAGGTGTTTGATGTCAACGTGGAGAAGAGACTCGCTCGAACTCCGCTCCATAGATGGAGAGAAAAGGAAATATAAACCAGGAGATATGGTTTTTGAACAGGAGAACATTTCACAAACCTCAGGTCTTCCTCAGACATGAGACCCCACCACGTCATCGAGTTTCCAGTCAGTTCAAACATCGATTTTCAGATCTGCTCAGAACGCTCTTCCCTCTGCGAAGTCCATGTTTGAACTGTAAATTGTTCAGCCATAAATCAAAGTTCTTGTGTGAATGCGTCACATCCTGGTGTCAAGTGAAGGTGAAAAACCTCCAATTCTGTCTTAAACAGGACAAATGTGTCTGATAAAACGTTTTACTCTGCGTTTGAGATTCGAGGACATTAAATATTAAAATATCTGGATATTAGTGAAGAATGAACACTTTTATGTGTTTTATTAAAAGTAAAAACTTTGATTTTGTGAAAACGAAGTCATATAAGAATGATGCATGTAGCATTTGGTTGAACTTCCACAGAAAAAGCGAAGCTGCAGAATAACTGAATATAAATGTCAGACATCAGTTAATTCGGTGTCCAGCTTTGGTATCTGGGTGTTTCTGTTTGTTTATTTGCTTGTTTACCAGCATGTAAAAGTGTTTATTGCTTCTGTAAAGACACTGCATGTAGCAGCACCTCGTCTGACCCACAGAGTTTAAGTTTGGAGCCAGCCCCTAGTGGCCGCTCGTGGAATTGAACTTTTCCATTCTTCCAGAATCAAGTCCCATGTTACCTCTTGTTTTTCTGTTGCCACGTTTCCCTACAAGTCTCCCCACGCCGTCCCTGAATGATTTAAATGTTTAACTCTGCATGAGGCAGATGTTCAGTTGGGGGCAGATGTGTGAGCAGGCATTAGCTGAGTGTCTGGCGTCCTTAAGGTCAGGCCGTGGGCTGCGTTTATCGACACTGACACGTTCTCTGCAGCGTGGGATGCTTTGTCATCATCGCTGATGTGCATCAGCCAATCAGAGCGCTGCTGTGTCTCTGCTGCTCGTCAGTCAGGTGCAGGATGTCGAGGGTTGAGCCTCCAGACAGAGGAAACGCTGAAACCCCATTGGAAGTGCTCCAGACGTGGGATGTGCAGCGAGCGGCGCTTCGGTCCACGTAGAAGCTGTTCAGTTGTTCTGTCAACCGTCCAAATCCATCCCAAACCTGACAGGCCAGCTTCATGCGTCCAGGGATCTTCTTTGGTTGCCTATAAAAACGAAACACTGGTCTTGACTGGATGCAGCTTTTCTTAAAGACCCAGTTTTTTCTTCGGCGTGTTTACTTTCTGTTTTTCATTCATTTTGTTTCCACACAAGGTTCTTAGCGCCAGGACTTATTATATATATATATATTGTTATTCGGGGCCATCTGATTTTATTTTTTATTTCAAAACAAGTTAACTTTTGGTAAAAAAAAAAAGAAAAGGCAGAACCATCATATTCGAGCACCTACAACTTGTTAAAGATCCTATTTAAGTGGCCGTTTTCTGTTTGTTTTTTACTTTTCTGCAGCGTGATTGTGATGAATTATCATCTGAGATGTGATCAGAGGCTCAAACACGTGCGTTAGATGTATGTTGTAGTACTCCTGTGCACGAAATACTTGGTTTTCAGGACGCTGCGAACGTCTCTCCCTGGAGAGGTTTTTTTAATGTCAGCTCTCTGTGACATCATAGGGTTGGTGTTCTTATGTGGTCAAAACCGCCAGGCTGTACGCATCGAAAAGAGCCAGAGAGTCGGCGGTCATTTGTAAAAGATTTTATGACCCCGCAGCAGAGAAGAAGTCTGTTTTCCATTCACTTCTTAGAACTACCCATTCATGTCTTTGATGTTTTTCTTTTGCGAGGGAACGTTGGCCGGCCCTGGATCAGTGGATGCAGTCCGTTTTTCCAGGCTGGCAGCGGAGCATTTTACCTGGTTGTTCCTGACACTTCACGGAGGACTGGTGAAGGAACAAGGTCCAGTATGTTGTTGGATTTGCAGAGCACTTCAGTGACAGCTTCATTAGTGTTTCTGCTTCTTGTCCACAAATATTTTCTGACTCAACTGGCATTTTACTCTTCCCACGTTCGACACCCGTTGCCACACATGCATAGATGAAAAGATGTGTATAGATGGTGGGGATTTTGTAAATCAAGTTAACCAGCTGAGAGTAAAACGGTCGTGTTTGCAGCAGACGTGCAGAAAGGTTTGTGCTGTGAAACCAACAAAAAACAATAAAAACGTGTGGAAAGCATGTCACCTGGTAAAGAACAGCAGCCAATGGGCGTTGAGTATCAGTTCCACAGGGACCAGAACTGGGAGTTCCTGAACTCGGATCTGTTACGGTCCCTCCTCCACCCTGTTGTGATTGGTTCGGTACTTTCTGTGCCCGTGGAAGCACCAGACATTCAAATTTGTTGAATGAAGATGAGCAGAATTTGGTCTCATTATTTTCAGCACTTGTTCAGAGCAGGCTTCCAGTTACACATTCATCTCTGTGAGTGAAACGCACCAGTATGACGTTGCATAATGAAGCTGGGGGTGACTTCACACTCGGTGGGCTGTCACATGTCAAACTAGTTCCTCAGAGTCTCTTAAGAAGATCCCGTTCCTACCTCATTCATAAAATTCTCCTCTTTGTTTCCATGCTGCTTGTGTATCTGGCTGCCGTCAGCAGAAGATGTGTTGTTTCATGTGTGCAGCTTGTGTGTTTGTAAGGTACCAACAGAGCCAGGAGGCAGAGGAGGAGTGGGAGGAAGTCATGTGTGGGTTGTGCGTCTGTCAGGGAGGGGAAGTCTGGGCCTTGGTGGTTCAGATCCAGAGGATCCCAGCATCCCAGGTTGATGATGAAAGACGGAGGGAGTCATGAAGGAGGCTTGGCAGAGTCGGCAAGTCAGACTAAAGGTTTAAATGCCTGTCCGTCCGTCCATCGTATGTTTATTATCTACAATCATCTGACTGGTCATGTGATCAGCCATGTTTACGCCTCTAGAGAACAGAAAAACCTTTAGTGAAGAATATTCTTGTCTGACTCGATCAGCGTCTCTCTTGCATGTGGAGGAACTCTGGTCCAGTCTTCCTTCGCTTCAGTTTGCTGAGGTTTTTGGACATTCACGTCTAAGATGTTTAAATGAACCAGCAGGAATTGTCCTGATGCCACTCAGTTTGTGTTTTTGGAGCAACGTTTTAATCTTCTGCTCTCATGTTTGCATGTTCAGCTTGGTTTTGTCAGTTGGAGCGAGAGGCAGCTCTGTCATGTCGCTCTGTGGATTTAAAAGTCACAACTCTGACTTTCTGATCAGCTGAAGGCGGAAACCTCAGATAAAACGGAAAGAGGGAATGCAAATGAAGCAAAGCATTGAGGGGAAGAGAGAGCGGAATTGGACGTGTGAGAGGGAAGTGTGGTTCAGAGAGCAATGGGGACAAACGCACCGAGGGTTAATCAGGAGGCAGTGGAAATATGTGGAGGAGGAGGAAGAAGCTGGCAAAGCTTCATCCTCTTGCATAACTCAGGCCGTCTTACTTTAGCTGCTGTTGCCATGGGGAGAGATGTCGGGTGGAGGGGGGGGGGGGGGGGGGGGGGTTTCTGGACTCTTGAGAGTCTCCAGGGAATTCAGAGCTGCAGCGATCCGGGGCATCCTTCCTTATTCCAGCAGCTCACTGAGAATTAGCTGCAGAGAAAAGCTGATTGGTTGTGGCTGGATGCTTGCAGCCGTAGCACCACCACCTTCAGCTTTGCTGCAGGTTTGGTTTGTTTCAGGTTTGGTTTATTTCAGGTTTGGTTTGTTGCAGGTTTGGTTTGTTTCAGGTTTGGTTTATTTCAGGTTTGGTTTGTTGCAGGTTTGGTTTGCTGCAGGTTTGCTTTGTTTCAGGTTTGGTTTGCTGCAGGTTTGGTTTATTTCAGGTTTGGTTTGTTTCAGGTTTGGTTTGTTTTAGGTTTGGTTTGTTTTAGGTTTGGTTTATTTCAGGTTTGGTTTGTTTTAGGTTTGGTTTGTTTTAGGTTTGGTTTATTTCAGGTTTGGTTTATTTCAGGTTTGGTTTGTTTTAGGTTTGGTTTGTTTTAGGTTTGGTTTGTTTTAGGTTTGGTTTGTTTTAGGTTTGGTTTATTTCAGGTTTGGTTTATTTCAGGTTTGGTTTGTTTCAGGTTTGGTTTGCTGCAGGTTTGGTTTTTTTTGTTTCAGGTTTGCTGCAGGTTTGGTTTGCTGCAGGTTTGGTTTGTTGCAGGTTTGGTTTGCTGCAGGTTTGGTTTGCTGCAGGTTTGATTTGTTGCAGGTTTGGTTTGCTGTATGTTTGGTTTGCTGCAGGTTTGTTTTGTTGCAGGTTTGATTTGCTGCAGGTTTGATTTGTTGCAGGTTTGGTTTGCTGTATGTTTGGTTTGCTGCAGGTTTGTTTTGTTGCAGGTTTGATTTGCTGCAGGTTTGGTGTGTTTCAGGTTTGGTTTGCTGCAGGTTTGGTTTGTTTCAGGTTCGGTTTGCTGCAGGTTTGGTTTGCTGCATGTTTGGTTTGCTGCAGGTTTGGTTTGTTGCAGGTTTGATTTGCTGCAGGTTTGGTTTGCTGCATGTTTGGTTTGTTGCAGGTTTGGTTTGCTGCAGGTTTGGTTTGCTGCAGGTTTGGTTTGTTGCAGGTTTGGTTTGCTGCATGTTTGGTTTGTTGCAGGTTTGGTTTGCTGCAGGTTTGGTTTGCTGCAGGTTTGGTTTGCTGCATGTTTGGTTTGCTGCATGTTTGGTTTGCTGCAGGTTTGGTTTGCTGCAGGTTTGATTTGTTGCAGGTTTGGTTTGTTGCAGGTTTGGTTTGCTGTATGTTTGGTTTGCTGCAGGTTTGTTTTGTTGCAGGTTTGATTTGCTGCAGGTTTGGTTTGTTTTGTTTCAGGTTTGCTGCAGGTTCGGTTTGCTGCAGGTTCGGTTTGCTGCAGGTTTTGGTTTGTTTCAGGTTTGCTGCAGGTTTTGTTTGTTTTGTTTCAGGTTTGGTTTGTTTCAGGTTTGGTTTGCTGCAGGTTTGATTTGCTGCAGGTTTGGTTTGTTTCAGGTTTGGTTTGCTGCAGGTTTGGTTTTTTTTTGTTTCAGGTTTGCTGCAGGTTTGGTTTGCTGCAGGTTTGGTTTGCTGCAGGTTTGGTGTGTTTTAGGTTTGGTTTGTTTTAGGTTTGGTTTGTTTTAGGTTTGGTTTGTTTTAGGTTTGGTTTGTTTCAGGTTTGGTTTGCTGCAGGTTTGGTGTGTTTCAGGTTTGGTTTGTTGCAGGTTTGATTTGTTGCAGGTTTGATTTGTTGCAGGTTTGGTTTGTTGCAGGTTTGGTTTGTTGCAGGTTTGATTTGTTGCAGGTTTGGTTTGCTTTAGGTTTGGTTTGTTTCAGGTTTGGTGTGTTTCAGGTTTGGTGTGTTTCAGGTTTGGTGTGCTGCAGGTTTGGTGTGTTTCAGGTTTGGTTTGTTGCAGGTTTGGTTTGCTGCAGGTTTGGTGTGTTTCAGGTTTGGTTTGCTGCAGGTTTGGTTTGTTTCAGGTTCGGTTTGCTGCAGGTTTGGTTTGCTGCATGTTTGGTTTGCTGCAGGTTTGGTTTGTTGCAGGTTTGATTTGCTGCAGGTTTGGTTTGCTGCATGTTTGGTTTGTTGCAGGTTTGGTTTGCTGCAGGTTTGGTTTGCTGCAGGTTTGGTTTGTTGCAGGTTTGGTTTGCTGCATGTTTGGTTTGTTGCAGGTTTGGTTTGCTGCAGGTTTGGTTTGCTGCAGGTTTGATTTGCTGCATGTTTGGTTTGCTGCAGGTTTGGTTTGCTGCAGGTTTGATTTGTTGCAGGTTTGGTTTGTTGCAGGTTTGGTTTGCTGTATGTTTGGTTTGCTGCAGGTTTGTTTTGTTGCAGGTTTGATTTGCTGCAGGTTTGGTTTGTTTTGTTTCAGGTTTGCTGCAGGTTCGGTTTGCTGCAGGTTCGGTTTGCTGCAGGTTTTGGTTTGTTTCAGGTTTGCTGCAGGTTTTGTTTGTTTTGTTTCAGGTTTGGTTTGTTTCAGGTTTGGTTTGCTGCAGGTTTGATTTGCTGCAGGTTTGGTTTGTTTCAGGTTTGGTTTGCTGCAGGTTTGGTTTTTTTTTGTTTCAGGTTTGCTGCAGGTTTGGTTTGCTGCAGGTTTGGTTTGCTGCAGGTTTGGTGTGTTTTAGGTTTGGTTTGTTTTAGGTTTGGTTTGTTTTAGGTTTGGTTTGTTTTAGGTTTGGTTTGTTTCAGGTTTGGTTTGCTGCAGGTTTGGTGTGTTTCAGGTTTGGTTTGTTGCAGGTTTGATTTGTTGCAGGTTTGATTTGTTGCAGGTTTGGTTTGTTGCAGGTTTGGTTTGTTGCAGGTTTGATTTGTTGCAGGTTTGGTTTGCTTTAGGTTTGGTTTGTTTCAGGTTTGGTGTGTTTCAGGTTTGGTGTGTTTCAGGTTTGGTGTGCTGCAGGTTTGGTGTGTTTCAGGTTTGGTTTGTTGCAGGTTTGGTTTGCTGCAGGTTTGGTTTGTTTCAGGTTTGGTTTGCTGCAGGTTTGGTTTGTTTCAGGTTGTGTCTGTTTCAGGTTTGTTTCCTCAAAGTGGGTTTTCACCTTGACATTTCAGCTAAAACATCCTGAGCTGGTACATCGGCAAAAACCTCCCCCAAAAGACCAATTACTTGATCAAATATGCAGATCGGAGGCAGTTTCTGCCTGCAGCTTCTTAAACACATTTTTGCATTTCTTAGATATGTAAACAAAATGTCTTGTTTGTTTTTGTTCACTTCATCTGGAAGCTCTTTTTCTGGCCGGAGAAGTGTCTCCATGACGTGCTAATGACGGCCTTTTCTTTTGTGAAGTTGTTTTTCTCCAAAGAAATCAGCAGTTCACCCCTACGCTTTTGTTGGGGGGGGGGGGGGGGGGGGCATCCCGTCTGCATGCACCAGAGCCACAGGAACACCAATCAGAGGGTTCTAGAAAAAAGAACAAAACCATCAGGGGCCGACAGAACATGTATTAAGTTACGGCCAGTTGCGGGATTTCTTTTTCCTGGTTAGCAACACAGCCGTTTCAGGGTGCTCTGTAGACTGGGAGTCTCATGATTCTGGTCCCCGCCAGCTGGAGCCAGACTGCTCGTGGTCTGGGATCAGGCTCTGCCGGGGCAGCAAGGCGACCAAGCAGCCACTGGTCCTGCTGGAGCTCGGTCGGAGCCCTGCCTGTCCTTGCCTGGGCTCCGGTAGTCCCTAACTGGTGGTGACCTCAGTGAGGTGGGCGTGTTCCAGTTCACTTCATACTCCACAGAGAGTTTTTCCAGTTCTTTTTACACAGTCTGTTGTTGCTTTTGTTGACAAACAGTTGAGTTGCTGATGTCACTCGCTGTAGGGAAGAGGAGGCGGGGCTGCTTCCGCTGCAGGTTAATGCTGTTTGCCTCGCACGTCCATCAGCGGCGGCGTCTTCATCAGACCCTGCACAGATCTAATCAATGCACAGAGCAGATTGATGAATATTTTTAGCCTCTGAGGGGGCGATCGAGGTTGACCGCCACAAGTAGGTTAGCAGCGTGTGTGTGAGGGATTAAAGACCTGCTTTTAGAGTTTCATCCTGCTTTGTTTGGCTTTTTATAGAAGTAGAGAGCTACGCTGCTCTGCTTGGGGAAGTCTGTGATTAGACGGGGAGGGCTTTCCCTGATCCAGAGTGAGGGATTTAAAAAAAAAAACAAACCCGTGGAGGGAGGGAGGGAGGGAGGGAGGGAGGGAGGGAGGGAGGCCGATGAAGTCAGAAAGGGAGGAGATGAGAGCGGAGCTGCTCTGGCAGACAGAAAGCATGCAGAAGTGAGAAGTGAAAGCTGCGAGGACAGACGCTCAGCTTTCTTCCTCTCACTCTGGGAAACGGGCGGTCGGCAGCTCTGGAAACTCGGGGGGGCTTGTTTTTGGGAAAGTGCGAGTCTGGGTCTGGAGCACCAGGTGTTTCCCCTTGAGCGTGTTTGGATCAGAGCTACGCAGGTACAGTTCAGCTCTGTCAGAACTCGTCTTTGTTTCGCGTCTGTCAGCTTCTTTCTCCTCATTATCTCTCATCGCTTTGATTCACTGTGCCGAAGTTTCATTTGTGGTGTTTCGTGGTCCTGCTGCGTGGGAAGATTCACTCTTTGTTCAGGAGGGTTCAGCTTTCTGTTCCCTCCTGAGCTTCTGTGGTGTTACATCGACCTGCCTCGGATCGTTCAGATCTCCCTCCTGCAGTAGTTACAGCGTTCTTTGTCTTGTTGATCAGTCTGAAGGTACTGCGGTGAAATACGACTTAAGAGCAGGATAAATCCATCTTGGGACGTGCAGATGTCGCAAAGTTTGATTCTGCAGCAGCGGCGGCTTCGACCTCGGACATCAGCAGCAACATGAGCGGCGGTCACAATCCGCCCGTCAGCTGCAGCCGTTATGCAACAGCTCGCCCAGAATCGAAGCCTAAACGCGTCTCTCTGCTGCTACTTCCTCCATGAGGTCATGACTGACACCTTCTCCTTCACCTCCCTAAAAAACAATTCAATAAACCTCACTCCTCAACGCTCCATTAATCTTCGAGTATCTTTTAAATTTGTTTAAAAAATCAACTGTACTTGGGCGACGGCTTGCGGTTAGAAAAGCTGCTACCACGAGTGTCTGACAGATGGTTCTCCGTCCTAACGAGGCCCGTTTTTCAGCGCTTTTCGTCGTTGATATCAAGAATTAGTCTGGTTCTTTGGGTTGGAGTTTGATTTCCAGAGGATGGTACCACCTCTGGACACCACTGGACAGACATCAGCCAGTCAGAGAAGTGAAGAACCAGACTGGTACCAACAATGAACGGCACCGCCACACTGGAGCAGTGTAGATTCCTGCAGGGGAACGACTTGTTGGTTTTCAGTAAAAACCTGTTGATCCGACATCTTGGTTGTTTTGAATTTGACTTCTACATAAGGCCCGCCCCCGACTCATTGTGAACATAAGAGAGGGAACATAAACGACAGGAATCTCTGTTTACCGGTGTGGTTATGAACTGTGCGTGGTGACCATTACAGGATGTGAAGGGTGGCTGGAGATCGGGTGGAAGGCCTTCTGCCTTTTGGTCGGTTATCTCCTGGTCCTTGACGTAGGCCTCCCCATGTCGAGGACCAGGAGATGTTTTGGACACGCTTGAGGTACTACATCTCTTGACTGACCTGTGAAATACAAGATGATGGATGGATGGGTGGATGGATGGAAGGATGGATGGGTGGGTGGAAGGATGGATGGGTGGGTGGGTGGATGGATGGATGGGTGGGTGGGTGGAAGGTTCAAACCACATCCAGAGGTGGTTTCTAATGCCGTTTCAATCATTGGAATCTGATTAAAAACTGCGGGCGTTGAGCTGTGGGGGTCTGTGCAAGGCCGCATCTCAGGACTGGCTTGACAGATTAGGGTCAGTGACGCCTCCGTGAAATCTTCAGCCAATAGAGTCGACGGGAAGTTTATGGATCCACGTAACTTCAGGCATAACCCAGTCAAACAAAGAGAAGATTTTGTTTGTTGGCTCAAGATGCCAGCTGCTTGCCTGCTTTTGAACACTCGCACCAGCAAAAACAGCCGGAGAGATCTAAAATGGTTTTTAATTGTAACATGACTCAAGAGGACTTTTCCACTTGAATATGTTTTATGACGGCGAAACGCCAAAGTGGGCCGTAGAAAGTTGTTTTTCTGCTCTTCTTGGACTGTTTGTCTTATTCTGTGGTTGGAACTGTGTTAATGTGATGGACTTTTATTGGATTAAAGCTGAGCCTTTTTTCAGTTATTTAAAGTTCTAGTTGGAGGTGGGGTTGGAGGTGGAGGTGGGGTTGGAGGTGGAGGTGGGGTTGCAGGTGGAGGTGGAGGTGGGGTTGGAGGTGGAGGTGGGGTTGCAGGTGGAGGTGGGGTTGCAGGTGGAGGTGGGGTTGGAGGTGGAGGTGGAGGTGGAGGTGGGCAGCCTCGTCACCATCAGGGCAGCAGGCAGCAGCGACATCCATCAGAGAAGCTCAACAGCTGCTTTTCCATGTCTGTTATTCCAGAATTTTCTTGAGTCAGTTAAACCGAAAGAGAAATTAAGATGTTTTTCTGGCAACGGATCAAATCTTCGCCTCTTCGTTTTGAGCAGAGGTGTTTCTGGTTTTTAAGGTTGTTTTCTTTTCTATTCTTTGGGTTCTTTAATTATCTCTATATTTACTTTTATATTTGTTGAAAAGACAAAAACACAGATTGTTCACCTACTAAAATGACATAAATCATGATGACAGGACCAAAACCTGCTTTAATCTTGTAACGACCGTTTCCATCTGAACCAAACTCCAGCAGCTACGGACGCTACGTGATGCAGAAAACCAGAAGCAGTCACGCCGTCCTACGTGCTCATCGTGTCAAAGCTACGGATTGTTAGAACGATCCTCACTGTGTCAGAATGGCCATTTTTACAGTTACGGTGTAAAAATGACAAAAACTCTTCAATTTCTACAGTCCAACTCTGATTCCAGTCTTAGGTTTGGTGTTTAACCATAATAAATCATATTTATGTGGAAAGCTCCACTTGATCCATGTAATCACAGGTCTGTGTGACTAGGAGAAGCTGAACTACTGACGATCATCATGAGCAGTCACCTTGTCCTCCCTCTGATTGGATGATTCCTGGAGAGAGTTGTGGCCTGCCCGTCGATTCTCTTGGCCGTGAAGTTTCCATAGACGCGTCGATCACCTACGTCTGTCAGGCCGTTCCTGAGATACGTCCTCGTTCAAACACCCGCAGCTCAGCAGCTGTTCCACACGGGGGCGCTAGAACGTCCTGAAGAGGTCAGCTGACACAAGCGGACCCAAACAAACCAGTCCAGTGTTTGGTGCCTGCAGAGCCCGAATGACAGCGTTTTGGGTCAGACTGTGTTCACACGGTCAAGATTTTCCTGATTACTTACAGTTTGAGAAGGATTCTCAAAAATAGGTTTCACGAGGAAGTGGTTGAACTGACATAAGACCGAGTGTTGAGTCTTTAGAGTTAGTTTGAGTCAGAGATTCGGAGGTGGGGGGCCGGCTGCTGTGACGTCCTCTGGGTTTCCTGCAGAAACCACGTATCTGCTCCAACATGTATGTGCTACATGAGCGATGTAAGCATGGTGACTAAAACCAGACGCCTCGCAGAGCTGCAGGAAAGCTCAGAGGGAGTCTGCAAAGGCGGTCAGTGGTGTCTGTGGGCGAGTCGAGTGAAACACACAGTAGAAACACAGTAATGAGCTCCTGTACAGACAATTACCGCAGCAGCACAGCGGCGCTGCACTTTACCAGCCCGGACTGTAGAAGAAGAACTGGACAAAACCTCTGTGGTGTCGCTCAGATGGTCTGGTTTCAACAATGGTTTTGGGATCTGTGGAGGACGGTGCCCGAACCCCGACCCGAACCCCGACCCGAACCTCAACCCGAACCCTGACCCTAATCCCGACCCGAACCTGAACCCGAACCCTGACCCTAATCCCGACCCGAACCCCGACCCGAACCCCGACCCGAACCCCGACCCGAACCCTGACCCTAACCCCGACCCTAACCCCGACCCTAACCCCGACCCGAACCCCGACCCGAACCCCGACCCGAACCCTGACCCTAACCCCGACCCGAACCCTGACCCTAACCCCGACCCGAACCTCGACCCGAACCTCGACCCGAACCTCGACCCGAACCCCGACACGAACCTCGACCCGAACCCCGACCCGAACCTCGACCCTAATCCCGACCCGAACCTCGACCCTAACCCAGACCCGAACCCTGACCCTAATCCCGACCCGAACCTGAACCCGAACCCTGACCCTAATCCCGACCCGAACCCCGACCCGAACCCCGACCCGAACTTCGACCCGAACCCCGACCCGAACCCCGACCCGAACCCCGACACGAACCTCGACCCGAACCCCGACACGAACCTCGACCCGAACCCCGACCCGAACCTCGACCCTAATCCCGACCCGAACCTCGACCCTAACCCAGACCCGAACCCTGACCCTAATCCCGACCCGAACCTGAACCCGAACCCTGACCCTAATCCCGACCCGAACCCCGACCCGAACCCCGACCCGAACCCCGACCCGAACCCCGACCCGAACCCCGACCCGAACCCCGACACGAACCTCGACCCGAACCCCGACCCGAACCTCGACCCTAATCCCGACCCGAACCTCGACCCGAACCTCGACCCTAACCCAAACCCGAACCCCGACCCGAACCCCGACCCGAACCTCGACCCGAACCCCGACCCTTCTAGTGGTCAGGAGAGGAACTGCATGCTTTGGTTCACATCACAAGACTTTCTTTTCCTCTTCATGTTGATAAAGAGAAAATAACCCTGTAACACCACGGCAAACAGATGAAGATGAGTTCAAATGAAATAATGGATCCTTAATTGGACCCCTGTTGGCGACGGATGGAGAGTCCAGCTTTCCAGTCGAGAAGGAGGAGGAGGAGGAGGCCTGCCGAAGCTGAGCCTGAGCAGCATCCCGTTGCTGTTTTGTAACATGATCAATGACCTCATGTCCCTGCAGGTCCTTATTTCCTGACAGCCTGGCTGCCTTTTGTTCGTCCGCCGCCTCAGACTGCACCCAGCCTCAGAAGCTCCAGATCTAATTAAGACTTGTCCTCTTCCTGGAAGGCTCGGCGGCTGTAATGGTCTCTGCAGCAAGGACGGCCGTGATTAGAATCAGAGGAGCGAGAGCAACAGCTGCCAGCTGGATGAAACCCGGAGAACCTCGTTAGATTCTTCTGATGTGCGTCAGAGTCTGAGAGTTATAAATGTGTCTCCGCTGGTGAGCAGTCGTGTTCAGGAGGTTTCACCAGCGGTGGCGGCTGGCCGGATGGGAGATTCACCGCGACACCTGAAATACCTGAATGTTGATGTAAACGCGGTCCGTCGACGAGAAGAGTCCACAGTCAAACCTCGGCGTGTCATCGGCACCGCGACTTTAACCGTTTAACGAGACGCCGGGCGAGAATCGAACACCAGCAAATCCAGGAGAAGATGACGCGAGATCATTCAATGACACGGTGCACACATCTCAGTCAGCGCCAAAACACAAGACTGCGGCCAAAACCAGAACTCGTACGAGCATCAAGGTTTAAGGACTCCACGGAGGCGTCATTTGGTGTGTGTTAAAGTATAAAACACCACTGGTACCAGTTGAAGAGGAAACTAAACCGACTTCTCTTCTTTCAGTGCTGCTCTGAGCTCAGATCTTCAGTCTGAGGCCTGGTCTGAGGCCTGGTCTGGAACCTGGTCTGAGGCCTGGTCTGGGGCCTGGTCTGGGGCCTGGTCTGAGGCCTGGTCTGAGGCCTGGTCTGGAACCTGGTCTGAGGCCTGGTCTGGGGCCTGGTCTGGGGCCTGGTCTGGGGCCTGGTCTGGGGCCTGGTCTGAGGCCTGGTCTGAGGCCTGGTCTGAGGCCTGGTCTGGGGCCTGGTCTGGGGCCTGGTCTGGGGCCTGGTCTGGGGCCTGGTCTGGGGCCTGGTCTGAGGCCTGGTCTGAGGCCTGGTGTGAGGCCTGGTCTGAGACCTGGTCTGCGATTTGGTCTGGGGCCTGGTCTGAGGCCTGGTCTGAGGCCTGGTCTGAGGCCTCGTCTGGGGCCTGGTCTGAGGCCTGGTCTGCGATTTGGTCTGAGGCCTGGTCTGGGGCCTGGTCTGGGGCCTGGTCTGGGGCCTGGTCTGGGGCCTGGTCTGGGGCCTGGTCTGAGGCCTGGTCTGGGGCCTGGTCTGAGGCCTGGTCTGGGGCCTGGTCTCAGCTCGGATAACGGCTAGCCATTGGCTGAGCCGACTGCCAATCAATCATATTATAAATAAATGTATTCCTTTACGTAAAGTCTCCTGGCGTGGTAGAAAAACATTCACGTCCCTCAGAGTTGTCATGGATGTGAAATCAGACGGTTGAGACCAAAACGGTTATTTATTTCTGCTCTAAAGTTGGACATGTTAACAGGAAGGTCCGTGGAGATCGTCTCACTTTGCTGCCTCTAGCGGCCAGTCGAGGAACTGCAACCAAACTTAGTTCATCGGGAGACTCAGTGCAGAAGTCAGATGTTTGGCGTTTGGGATGAGTGCATGAATGCTGGGAAGTGGAATGAGCGAGAGGACGAGTGATCCTATAACCCTCATCAAGCCTGATTAACCCCGTTCGTGTCTGCAGCTGTTATTAACTCAGATGTTCCTGCAGAGGAGGCGCGGTGTCCTCGCACACTGCCGCAGCGTTAAGCTGCTGAACCCAGTCGCAGCTTATTTCAGCCTGCCATCACCGACGTGACGCTGCAGCCTGAGCAGTTTAATTACAGAGAGCTGCGTCGGTTCGCCCGCAGCTCTGCAGCCGGCAGTGACGCCGCACAAACCGCGGGGTCGGCGTTGTCCCAGCGTCGGTAAATACCTCTGATTTCCCCTCAGCGATGAGTCCAGAAGTAAACGACAGGGAGCTTCCTCCACATGTACGGGACTGGTGGCGTCGCAGAGCCACTTCCTGCTGCCAGGTGACGCTTCACCATCACACGAGGCCTGAGTCAGTGACCCCCACCTGTAAATATCAGCCCCCTTCCCACAATCCATCAGTGAGTTGGAGCGAGTGACCGTCACAGCCTCCAGCTGATGCCAACGAGTCCTGCGGCTGCCCACGTGACCGCCCAGGTCGCCGCCCAGGTCGCCGCCCAGGTCGCCGCGCACGTCGCCGCCCACGTGACTGCCCACGTGACTGCCCACGTGACCGCCCAGGTCGCCGCGCACGTCGCCGCCCACGTGACTGCCCACGTCGCCGCCCACGTCGCCGCCCACGTCGCCGCGTACGTTGTCGCGTACGTCGCCGCTTACGTTGCCGCGCACGTTGCCGCGCACGTTGCCGCGCACGTTGCCGCGCACGTTGCCGCGCACGTTGCCGCCCACGTGACTGCCCACGTCGCCGCCCACGTGACTGCCCATGTCGGCGCCCACGTCGCCGCCCACGTCGCCGCCCACGTGCAGCCGGGTCTGCCGTCAGTTCTGCCCCTAAGGTCCCTGCTGTGGTAAAATGTCTAGTTCCTGCAGCCACGCTGGGGATCTGGGGCCGTTTAAGGGAGATGGAAGTGGGTTGTGGGTTCAAATTCCCCCAAACACTATTGCTCCTTTCCGCTGTTGCCCCTCTTCTTCTTTCTGCTCCTCCTCTTCTGCCTTCTATTGCTCCTCTTCCTCCTTCTGTTGCTCCTCCTCCTTCCTTGCTCCTCCTCCTTCCTCTGTCCCTACTTCTATTGCTCCTCCTTCTCCTCCCCTTCGCAGTCTTCCTCACCTGTTGAGTAAATTGTGAGGCTTCCGGATTCCTTCCCCTCTTTGACAAATGTAGGGAGCGAGGATCTCCTAGAAGTGCCGGAGCCAGTTTCGGTGATGTCAGCAGGGCGGTTTATTTCAGCCGGGTCCTCCTCTCCTTCTCTCCTCCTCCCCTCTTCACCTCGGGCCTTACAGGAATTCCCCTCATCGTCACGTTATTCTGAGGAAACCGCAGGCGACGCCCTCTGCACTGCAGAGCCACAGCTGACGGGGCGGAAACACACACTCAGTGTGTGTGTGTGTGTGTGTGTGTGTGTGTGTGTGTGTGTGTGTGCGGCTGCTTCATCAAGTTCTCAAAGGGATTACCGAGCGTTTGTCCAGGGAAACTTTGTCTGAGTGAAGCCGACCAGATTTGGGAGTTTCATGTTGATCATGTGACGGTATGATCGGCGTCTCCATCATCTGTCGTCGCACAGACGGGAAGCAGCTTGTGTGCTGTCACTCAGTCAGGGCGTCACGGTAACCAGCGGGGACTCGGACCTGCTACTCAGCTGTGGTGAGACTTCTGTCCTGACTTCGGTCTGCAGAGCGAAGTTCACGCCTTAAGTGCATCAGAGCTTTTGTTCAGGAAGGTCAGGACTGAAGCTGAGAGATACAAACACATACAATCAGTTGGCTCCATATGACGAGCGATGACTGTATGGAGGTGGAGACTTCCTGCACAGATGCCAGACTGGTACCCATTCTCTCATCTGTCACAACAGAGGAACCCCAGCTGGTTTTGATCCTCTAAGCTTGTGAACCCATCTGTTCGCGTGTTGTGTTTTCATTCATTAAATTAACACAAAATGCAATAAAAGCACAAAATCCAAGAGTGATGCTCATCATGCTGCACAGACTACAGACTGTAAAAGAAGAACTGGACAACATTGGTGTGACCTCACACAGAGATGCTGCAGGCTGGAAGCTGCGGGGACACGCCCACCTTAGTTCAGTCACTGCTTCAGCTATTTTAGCTTGACTTGGCTCACGCTAACTAGCGATACGTTTCATTCTGATCAAATCAGTCAACGAGGCACTTTCGAAGCCGCGTCCGACACGGTTGCTGCCACAGCTGCTGCCACAGCTGCTGCCTCAGGTGCTGCCACAGCTGCTGCCACAGCTGCTTCCTCAGCTGCTGCCTCAGGTGCTGCCACAGCTGCTGCCACAGCTGCTGCCACAGCTGCTGCCACAGCTGCTTGCTCAGCTGCTGCCACAGCTGCTGCCACAGCTGCTGCCACAGCTGCTGCCACAGCTGCTGCCACAGCTGCTGCCACAGCTGCTTCCTCAGCTGCTGCCACAGCTGCTGCCACAGCTGCTGCCACAGCTGCTTCCTCAGCTGCTGCCACAACTGCTGCCACAGCTGCTGCCACAGCTGCTGCCACAGCTGCTGCCTCAGGTGCTGCCACAGCTGCTGCCACAGCTGCTTCCTCAGCTGCTGCCACAGCTGCTGCCACAGCTGCTGCCTCAGGTGCTGCCACAGCTGCTGCCACAGCTGCTGCCACAGCTGCTGCCACAGCTGCTGCCACAGCTGCTTGCTCAGCTGCTGCCACAGCTGCTGCCACAGCTGCTTCCTCAGCTGCTGCCACAGCTGCTGCCACAGCTGCTTCCTCAGCTGCTGCCACAACTGCTGCCTCAGCTGCTGCCATAACTGCTGCCAAAGCTGCTGCCATAACTGCTGCCAAAGCTGCTGCCTCAGCTGCTGCCACAGCTGCTGCCACAGCTGCTTCCTCAGCTGCTGCCACAGCTGCTGCCACAGCTGCTTCCTCAGCTGCTGCCACAGCTGCTGCCACAGCTGCTGCCATAACTGCTGCCAAAGCTGCTGCCATAACTGCTGCCAAAGCTGCTGCCTCAGCTGCTGCCACAGCTGCTGCCACAGCTGCTTCCTCAGCTGCTGCCACAGCTGCTGCCACAGCTGCTTCCTCAGCTGCTGCCACAACTGCTGCCTCAGCTGCTGCCATAACTGCTGCCAAAGCTGCTGCCTCAGGTGCTGCCTCAGCTGCGGTGAGCTTTTGTGACAGAGTGCTGCTGGAGGTCTGGGCAACGTGAGTTGGTCCGAGAGGTTCCGGGTCGACCTGGTGGGTGGATCAACAGCGGGAGCCGCCGGGGCGGCGGCTGTTGAGGTTAGCTGCGTTAAGTAGCTAAATGGGTGATGGGTTTGGGGGAACCAGCAGCCTTTAAATATAATGAGCCGTCAATCAAAAAGACCACACCCCTAATTATGTATCGGAGGCTGAAGGAGGATCCATGGCGGATCATTTCGGGACCCTTCCTAGCTGCTGTGGCGGATCGGGCCGCCACGCTGCAGCAGTTCTCACCTCGGAGGCCTTAGTAACCCACATGGATGTTTAGGAAGGACGAGCGTCTCACTGCATCAGTTGTAGTTAGAAATGAAGCCGTTTTCTGGTTCTTCTGTCTGTGACTGGGGGGTTGGGTTACAGCTGCTGTATGTGTGCACGGCCGTTTCCACTCTTGACCCGCTGATGGATGCAGTTTGACGTGATGAATGCATTTGATTTCTTGAAGACAAGACGAGGAGCCGTTTGGTTCTGTGCAGCCGCTTCACCAGAAACAGAAGTGAGAGACGTTCCGGTTCCGTTACCTCAAACATGTGTCTCTGCAAAGATCCGCTGAAACTTCATTTATGGGCCTCTGAAGGACCTAAAACGTAAAACTAAAGGCCATTTAAACAGATTTTATTGCATGTTTACAGACTTTGCTCTAACTTTTATAATTATATTATAATTGTTTCTATTAAACCAAATTTAATTAATAATGGTGCGACGTTCTCTCATTTGTCCGACAGACATGGGGGCATGTGTGCATCTGAAGGCACCTTTGATTTAACACAATAATTGTAATAAAACACAGCTCTGTCACTCAGTTTGGTCTGAAATCGTCGTCCAGTGAGACATTTGCAGGGTTCTGTGACGTCGCCACAGAGAACCTGTAGGTGCCGTCCCAGCAGCTCCGTTCTGCAGAGGCCTGTCGGAGGATTCACTTCATCAGCAGGTTCAAGCACAGCCCTGCAGTTTTTACACGGTACAGCCTCTCGCTGTTCCTGATGTGTGAATGAACATCTGCAGCTGTCAGCTCCACCGTCTCTGCTCCTTCAGCCGGCAGGTCTGTTGCTGCATCAGTTTTTCAGCGGCGTGCCCACACAGCCCCGGTAATCAGCGGCCTCCAGTCAGCTGCTTCCTCCGCCTCCAGCTTCCTGAGGGCAGAGGCGGCAGCGCTGCAGAAGCTCAGCCGAAGGAGGCGCCGATCAATATGTTGCTGTGCAGCTTCACAGTGAATTAGGAGCAAGATGAAGCAGTCACGATCAGAGGTGAATCCTCTTCATCTCTGCAGCGACGCTCCGTGAAGCAGCTGTTTGTACTCGTGGCGGCTTAAACAGACCGTTCATCAGCCGCCACCACTTGACTCCGCCCTGCCCGCCGGGCGACTATTTGGTAGTCGGCTGCTGATCTCCAGGCTGCAGGCGAAGCAGGACACACGTCCGCTGGAGCATCAGGGTGCATCCAGATGTTGTCACGAAGGCCCTCGATGGTCGTCAGAGACCATAAGTCGTAAACAAAACCTGTGTCTGTCCTCTGGTCTCTTCCGCGCTCCCTTCACTCACATCTCGGATGGGAGGAGGTCTGAGCAGAGGAGTCGGGGACGTAGCAGCTGGAAGTCGGGGCGGCGGTCCAGTTACCGGAGGGAAGACGGCCCGCAGCCGCGGTTCACCGAAACTAGGCCCAGTCCAGGAACACGCACTTCCTGGACTGACCACTAGGTCCGTGTTCCAGCTGGCCTCCGAGGTCCGTTCGTTCTGCTCATTTGTTTCGTTTTTTGTTTTAATTACAGCAGGGTGTTAGCCGTCATCACTGAACGCCGTTGTGCGGTCGGGCCGTCATCTGAACCGGCCTTTCGTCGGGTGTCTTCTTTAGGTGGGCCACTTCCCCCTGGACCGTTGAAGGCCGTCCTGGATCGTCGGGTTGCAGTTGCAGTCCGACCGCGCTGCGGCTGGAGTCTGGACCTGAACCAGCTGGCGGCGCCGAGGCGAGGCCAGCGGCAGGCGGCTGTAGCTGTGACGGAGCTCGACTCATTTCAGTCGCGTGCTCCTTGTTTCATACGTCGTTCCAGTAGCGACATCTGGAATGACACAAATTAGTAAAGGGGGGCGTGTCCCACGACTGCCACGCGAGCTCGTCCTGCCATAAGATGGGCGGAGTCAGTTCCTCCAAACTCCGTCTGTCAGTTGATGTCACAGCGCTTTGGAGGTTTTTGAATCTCCAGAACTAAGATTGGACTTTGTTCTGTTTCTAAAACCGATTCAAACACTGATGTACTAAAGTTCATTTGGTGGTTTTCATGTTTCTTGGTTGATGTTGAGAGAAGCAGCAGCTGAAACTATTCACACCTGATCGATGAATCGCGGATCGTATTCGATTTCTCTGACCTGGAAGGATCCAGGTCTCGTTACATAACCTTCATCTCCCTCCTGCGCGGTGACGGTGAAGAGGCCGGCAGCTGCCGACGCCCTTCTCGCCATCTTCAGCCTGCTGACGCGTCTCCTCCTCCTCGTTTCTCCGTCCTTCCTCTTCTCGCATTTAACACAAATTTGAACTTTTTCTTTGTTCTACACGTCGCCATGTTGTAAATGGGCGGAACAAACAGGCTTGGGAATCTTGTTGGACACGCCCATCTTATGTCAATCACAGTTGACATCATTTTAGCCTGGTTAACTAATATTACTAACGGAGCTGAAACCAGGACCAGTAGAACTGAAACCAGGACCAGTAGAACTGAAACCAGGACCAGTAGAACTGACACCAGGACCAGTAGAACTGAAACCAGGACCAGTAGAACTGAAACCAGGACTAGTAGAACTGAAACCAGGACCAGTAGAACTGAAACCAGGACCAGTAGAACTGACACCAGGACCAGTAGAACTGAAACCAGGACCAGTAGAACTGACACCAGGACCAGTAGCACTGAAACCAGGACCAGTAGCACTGAAACCAGGACCAGTAGAACTGAAACCAGGACTAGTAGAACTGAAACCAGGACCAGTAGAACTGAAACCAGGACTAGTGGAGATGTAACCAGGACCAGTAGAACTGAAACCAGGACCAGTAGAACTGAAACCAGGACTAGTAGAACTGACACCAGGACTAGTGGAGATAAAACCAAGACTAGTAGAACTGAAACCAGGACCAGTAGAACTGAAACCAGGACCAGTAGAACTGACACCAGGACTAGTAGAACTGAAACCAGGACCAGTAGAACTGAAACCAGGACCAGTAGAACTGAAACCAGGACCAGTAGAACTGAAACCAGGACCAGTAGAACTGAAACCAGGACTAGTGGAGATGTAACCAGGACCAGTAGAACTGAAACCAGGACCAGTAGAACTGAAACCAGGACTAGTAGAACTGAAACCAGGACCAGTAGAACTGAAACCAGGACTAGTGGAGATGTAACCAGGACCAGTAGAACTGAAACCAGGACCAGTAGAACTGAAACCAGGACTAGTAGAACTGAAACCAGGAGTAGTGGAGATGTAACCAGGACCAGTAGAACTGAAACCAGGACTAGTAGAACTGACACCAGGACTAGTGGAGATAAAACCAAGACTAGTAGAACTGAAACCAGGACCAGTAGAACTGAAACCAGGAGTAGTGGAGATAAAACCAAGACTAGTAGAACTGAAACCAGGACCAGTAGAACTGAAACCAGGACCAGTAGAACTGACACCAGGACCAGTAGAACTGACACCAGGACTTGTGGAGATAAAACCAAGACTAGTAGAACTGAAACCAGGACCAGTAGAACTGAAACCAGGACCAGTAGAACTGAAACCAGGACTAGTGGAGATGTAACCAGGACTAGTAGAACTGAAACCAGGACCAGTAGCACTGAAACCAGGACTAGTAGAACTGACACCAGGACCAGTAGAACTGAAACCAGGACCAGTAGAACTGAAACCAGGACCAGTAGAACTGAAACCAGGACTAGTGGAGATGTAACCAGGACTAGTAGAACTGAAACCAGGACCAGTAGCACTGAAACCAGGACCAGTAGAACTGACACCAGGACCAGTAGAACTGACACCAGGACCAGTAGAACTGACACCAGGACTTGTGGAGATAAAACCAAGACTAGTAGAACTGAAACCAGGACCAGTAGAACTGAAACCAGGACCAGTAGAACTGAAACCAGGACTAGTAGAACTGAAACCAGGACCAGTAGAACTGAAACCAGGACCAGTAGAACTGAAACCAGGACTAGTGGAGATGTAACCAGGACTAGTAGAACTGAAACCAGGACCAGTAGCACTGAAACCAGGACTAGTAGAACTGAAACCAGGACCAGTAGAACTGAAACCAGGACCAGTAGAACTGAAACCAGGACTAGTGGAGATAAAACCAAGACTAGTAGAACTGAAACCAGGACCAGTAGAACTGAAACCAGGACTAGTGGAGATGTAACCAGGACCAGTAGAACTGAAACCAGGACCAGTAGCACTGAAACCAGGACTAGTAGAACTGAAACCAGGACCAGTAGAACTGAAACCAGGACCAGTAGAACTGAAACCAGGACTAGTGGAGATAAAACCAAGACTAGTAGAACTGAAACCAGGACCAGTAGAACTGAAACCAGGACCAGTAGAACTGAAACCAGGACTAGTGGAGATGTAACCAGGACTAGTAGAACTGAAACCAGGACCAGTAGCACTGAAACCAGGACTAGTAGAACTGAAACCAGGACTAGTGGAGATAAAACCAAGACTAGTAGAACTGAAACCAGGACCAGTAGCACTGAAACCAGGACCAGTAGAACTGAAACCAGGACCAGTAGAACTGAAACCAGGACCAGTAGAACTGAAACCAGGACTAGTGGAGATGTAACCAGGACTAGTAGAACTGAAACCAGGACCAGTAGCACTGAAACCAGGACTAGTAGAACTGAAACCAGGACCAGTGGAGATAAAACCAGGTCTAGTAGAACTGAAACCAGGACCAGTAGCACTGAAACCAGGACCAGTAGAGATGAAGCCAGGACTGGCAGAGCGTCGCTGGGACCTGCGTCCACTGTTCCAGGGTTCGGGCGTTCCAGTCCTGGTCTCTGGGGTTGCAGTCCGGTAATCAAGGCCTCAGCAGTCCTCGCTTTCATGTCGGCTCCGACTCGGACGTTGAAGTGGTGGCGTCTGGCGTTGTCGCCTGGAAACCGCTGAGATCTCTTGATGCAGTTGCAGAACTCCTCTTTCCCGTGTTTTGGAAGATTATTTGCGTCACATCTTTTGAACTCCTTCGGAGAACCTGTAGCACCAATATCTTGCAGGTTTTTGAGGAACGACTTTTATTGTTTGTGTAATGAAGCTGCTTCATTTTGTTTTGTCTCCGTGGTTACAGGACCACCAGATGACAGGACAAATGGGAGGCAGGAAATGTGTGTCCACCTCCTGTCAGAGCGCCGGGAAGGACCGCCGGATTCAGGCTGTTTGGAAGATGTTTGGTCGTGTTTGTGCCGGCGTCTGCCGTTCCTCCGCATGCTTCGGGGGTGTCGTTCGGCATGACGGCTCTCGTTTCTGGCTTGAATCGGATCCCCCGCCCCCCGCTCTCCCACAATGCACAAACACTAATCAGATTTTTGGCGGGCGGTAGTCCTGCCTCGGCCTGCCAGCGCCGGCGAACACACAACTGGTGCGCCAACAATGAAGCACGTCTGCTTCAACCAGTAAAACCAGAGTTTGTCTTCTGGTTGTTTCGCAGTAACGAGGTCAGTTACAGGAGGGATCCTCTCCGATTGGAGAAATCCCATCATACCGCCTGCGCGGATGGCGAGGATGCACACGTGGTCATTTATATGTAAACAGAGCCGGCTCCTGTGTCAGCGGCGGAAACAAACACGGGGCTTCTGCTGGCGGCGAGCCTTTGTTTCTCAGCGTAGGAGTGGGGGGGGTTATGTAACAGCTGGTGGGTTACAGAGCGATGAGGGTGTGCCCATAGTAACATGCACACACATGCACACACACCATGACATAATCCACTGACCTCCTCCGCGACCTGCTCCTGCCCGCCCCCTCCCATGTTCTTCCCAGAATGCCGCGGTGGATCTGGGAAGGGGTTTGGGCCACAGAGGAGGCGTTCCTCCAGATATCTGCTCTCTGCAGTGGAGCTGCGTTTTATAAATGAAAATACGCTGTGCTGTTTGAACTTTAAACCCTCTGGCGCCTCGTCTCTGCACAGCGAGCCTTCGCTTTAATGAATATTGATCGCAGTAACAGGCAGCCAGAGCCGACCGTGGCTCATTAAAGTCCAGTTAACGAGGGGTGTAAACAGAGTCTGAGCATGCAGGTGGACCACCATCCTCATCTCACCCTGCTGACTTGTTCTCAGCGCTGCAGGACCCCCCTCCACAGCCCTGGTTCCCCTTGTGATGTCAGTGGTTTCCACGGGGCTTCACGGTCAGCGTCGCCAGTCCTGAAAATGTTTCTTTCTTGTGTTGCAGATAAAATTGAAGAGGCACAGAAGGAGCTCAAAGACCCCAAAGCTTCACAGAAAGGTGAGATGCTCTTTCCTGATCTCCCGTTTGTGTCATAATCGGCTCCCGGCGGCTAAAACAGAACAAAATGTGGTTTAATCTCAAACACGATGACTGCAGCATCAAAGCAGGCTTGTTGGTGAGTTCTTAACGGTGCCAGACCCAGCTGCTGTGAAGTGCAGTTTCAGCTAAAGTGCTTTCTCCTAATTGTACATGATCTTTGAGTATTGGTAGTATTGGTAATTTTATTTACCATCGCTTTTAATCTGCACGGGGTCTGTTCAGTCCTGAAAGACCTGAGTAAAATGGAAAACTCTGGTCAGGACGTTTCTCCTGGTAATCTGATCATCTGACTCCTCCGAAAATAAACAAGATCCACTGCAGCAGGTTCGAACAGGTAACTGTGCACGAAGCACGCTCATACAAAATGACAGTTGTGTATGAAGAATTCAGATGAGCTCCTGAGCACAAACAGCACCAACCGGCAGACTTCCGTAACCGAGCGAAACTAGCAGGGAATGTCGGCTTTTACATCCCGAATGAGAAAAATGAGACGAACACCAGTGAATCTCCGAGTTTTCCTTTGATTTTAATGTCACTGCAGGCAAAATGAACCGTGTGTGTGTGTGTGTGTGTGTGTGTGTGTGTGTGCGTGTGTGTGTGTGTGTGCGTGTGTGTGTGTGTGTGCGCGCGTGTGTGTGTGCGTGCGTGTGTGTGCGTGTGTGTGTGTGTGTGTGTGTGTGTGTGCGTGTGTGTGTGTGTGTGTGCGCGCGTGTGTGTGTGTGTGTGTGTGTGTGTGCGCTAGTGTGTGTGTGTGTGTGCGTGTGCGCGTCTTATATATATATGAACATATAACAACTTTTTCTAATATACTCTGGTACAGGGGTAAATAGGTACTTAAAAGAAAGAATAAATAATGTTATTCCAAACAGTTGAACATGACTGTCATGACTTGGTACAAAAGTCATTTACAATCATTTATAATCACATTTAATCATGTATGTTTACGTGGATCTAATTATTGTCCTTGGAGCCGATCCACGTAGAAAAACCAGTTCTAACCACATGGGGGTGCAGAAATCTGCTATGTTGATAAAACACCGCCAGGGTCTGGATCCAGACCTGCCGTTCCTCCGCTGACCACCGGGGTCCGGATCCAGACCTGCCGTTCCTCCGCTGACCACCGGGGTCCGGATCCAGACCTGCCGTTCCTCCGCTGACCACCGGGGTCCGGATCCAGACCTGCCGTTCCTACGCTGACCACCGGGGTCCGGATCCACCAGCTCAACAAACGGATCCTGGGGTCGGTGTGGTTCTTTTGAGTGACAGCTACATTTATTCGCTGGCTGTCATCACGGGAACATCTTGGTCTTTTTTGTTTCTGTTGTTGGATCAAGTTTGGTGGACGGGTGGAAATGTGTCCCTGATGTCGGAGCTGCAGCTCTGAAGTTTGGCGTCAGTCTTTATAAAGACGTTATTCAGCGCAGCGCTGAGCAACGTTTCACTCCGAGAACAGAAGTCAACTGTGATCATCTGGAGCTCAGCTGCTGCACATGAATTCGGTTTTTGTTTCTGAAGAGCTGGTTGTTCACAAGGATCTTCTCCCATGGAAAATCCTGAAGCTGTCATGCATACCGTTTATTTGATTTTTGCAGGGGTTATTCAGAGAACGCCTCAGCTCAGTGTACAAGTTTTAAAGCCTCTGGTTTTGCGTTTGTGTTAAACGGATTAACTTCTGTAAGGAACAGGCGCTCCTCAATCTAATTATACCAGCCGGGCTTCAAGGAGGCCTGACCTCATCCTGGGAAACACCAGCACCAGCCAGGAAACTGTGACGGGGCACCGCAGGTCTTACGCAACGCGTCCTTAAAACACCAGCCGGGATAATTACTGCGGGGCTGCGCCCTTTGAAAACAGAGCAGCTCTTATTTAAAGAATGCCGTTCAGCAGGGAACTGGTGCAGTTTCTGGAAACGGTTTGTTTTTGTCGTCAGCTGGTCGACGCTTCACAAGAGCAAGAAGGCAGCGTGGGGCTCCGTCAACAAATCAGTCTGAAATACAGCCTGAAATACAGCCCGCAACAGGTAGTAAAACCTGTTAGAAGAGCTGGTTCTGGAGCTCTGCTGTGGAAACCACCAACAGCTAGATGAAACTGAGCAAACGGGTAAAAGTACTGCAGGGAACCAGATATTTAACCCCGACTGATCCCACAAGAAGTAGGTTCTGGACAGGAGTTCATAGAGCTGCAAGCAAATGTTTGAATTTAACAAAATAATATTAAAATTGACAAGGTACTTGCATTGCCTGCTTCTGGATGAGCAGTGAGGCCAGGTTCAGTTCAGGAGCCTAAAAGATGTTTCCACACTGGCACTATTGACGTTGGCCCGAATGAACTCTGGGTATGAGTGCGGTTCACTTGGGTCAGTGTGAACACAGCACAGCAACCGTACCGACACCTGTTTGACACCTGTTTGAAATTGCACTATTGTTGTGTCGTAATGTTTTTTAGCACATTCCTTCGGGCTGGTTGTCATGGAAACCTGACACTCTGCCAGCACTGACAGTGGCTGATGACATCGCTGGCTGTGGTCACATGCTGGAACATTTGGGCTGAACTGAAATCAACACGGAGAAGTGAAAAATGAATCGATGTGGTCTGGTGTGCATCAAAGCAAACCAACAAACGTGAAAGCAGTTAAAGATTTTTGTTGTTTTGTTTTGGGCTAAACAGTTTAGAACCATAGATTGTGTAAGAAGAACTGCAGGTCAGGATCCAGATCCTGATGGTCAGGAGAGGAACTGCAGTCTGGACCTGGAACCTAGTGGTCAGTAGAGGAACTGCAGTCTGGACCTGGAACCTAGTGGTCTGGTGAGGAACTGCAGTCTGGACCTGGAACCTAGTGGTCTGGTGAGGAACTGCAGTCTGGACCTGGAACCTAGTGGTCTGGTGAGGAACTGCAGTCTGGACCTGGAACCTAGTGGTCTGGTGAGGAACTGCAGTCTGGACCTGGAACCTAGTGGTCAGTAGAGGAACTGCAGTCTGGACCTGGAACCTAGTGGTCTGGTGAGGAACTGCAGTCTGGACCTGGAACCTAGTGGTCTGGTGAGGAACTGCAGTTTCTTTCACTACCTGGACTGTGTCAGACTAGTACACCAGATTTAACCCTTGGCTGAAATGTAAATCTTTATTCTAGCACCACCGGGAGGCCTGCAGAAGTATTTACAACAGTCGGACATCTTTGGACGGCCCAAAGCCGTATATGACGTTGGTGTTTGTATGATGTGCAGCTCTTGATGCTCAGAAACCTTTGGAGAAATAAAAAAGCAAAGGACACTAGTCATTAAAGAAACAACACGGTGACTGGGCCTCTAAAAGCATCTCAAAACGTCGTCAAAGCTCCTACAAGCCTGTCAGACAGAGATGTGATGATTTTCAGTTGTTTTGCAGCCACTCAGTTAAAAAACAAAAGTAGCGGTGAAGACAATAATTAATGATGGCTATAATTTCTGCAATAACCATCTCCTTTGTGTCAAACAAAAACAAACTTGCAATCCTGCATCAGAGTGTAACTTCAGCTTTCACGAGCTGAAATGCAATTTATTCTCTCAGCAGGGACTTGTTTTCTAACTCTGTATGCAAAGAGAAATTGTATAAAATTGGTTTTTGAACCAAATTAAATGTGATTCTTATTTGTGTCCGTTTCCACAGATATATCAGAGAACAGTCGAAGGGCTGCAGATAACATAAAAGGCCTTAAAAGAAAAAAGGTCGTTGCAGAGAACCAGCTGACAAAGATCCCCAAGTCTCCCGTGAAGAAGTCCCTGCAGTCAAAAACATGTGACGCTGCTGTCCGTGGATCATCGTCCAAGGAAACTACGCCGTCCTGCTCCTCGTCCTCCAACAGTCCCTCCCGCGATCCTTCATCGTCGCCAAGCAACAAAGAGGAGCCCCAGCATGTCCGGCCAGCTGCAGCATCCCCCGACGAGGGGCCACATTCTTCTGATGCTGAGGGGGTGAAGCAGGAGAAGGAGTCTTCTAGGCCACCGTCACGTGAGCCCTCCAACAGTGAGGAGACTCCTGCTGAAGAGTCTCAGCCCAAAGACACTAAGAGCCCGGAGCACGGCTTTAAGGAAGACTCTTACTACAGCAGCGCCCCACTGGATGTCCTTCTGAAGGCCATGGAGCCCGATTTCAGCACGCTGGCTGACAAGAAGAACCCCTTGCAGTCCACAGCCATTGGTAACCCAGGTGCTGCACTTCCTGCTCAGTTCAGTGGAGAAGTAACAGCACTGCCACCAGTCAATGTCGGTCCCCAGACCTCCCACCTGCAGACTTATTACATCGACAAACAAGGCACCTTCATTAGCATTGCTGCAGCACCGCAAGGAAACGTACACACATCCACGCAGAGCGCCTCTCCGCTCGCCGCGCCACATTTTATGGCTGTGGCTTCGAATCCGGAAAAGCAAACTTTGCATGTGAACTTTAAGACCGGACCATCTGCGATAACTCATGCCCCCACTCCGTCAGGCTCCAAGGCTTTGCCTCAGGGCCAACCGCCAGTAGTGCACACGTGCCAGTCCCTCTCCGCCACTGTTCCCAGCAGCATTCAGGTCCCGGTTACACCTGGCAGCAACCACGTCCAGCTGACCACTGTCATGAACTTTGGTATTGAGCAGGTTTCCAAGGACCAAAAGCCCAAGAAGCCAGGGAAGTATGTGTGTGAATACTGCCACAGAGCATGTGCGAAACCCAGCGTGCTGCTCAAACACATCAGGTCTCACACTGGCGAAAGGCCATATCCCTGCGTCACCTGCGGCTTCTCCTTCAAGACAAAGAGCAACTTGTACAAGCACAAGAAATCGCACGCTCACGCTATAAAGCTGGGGCTCATGGCACGCTCTGAATCTGGAGGTGGCTCGCTGTCTCAGGAGTCTGACAAAGCCGCCGGAACGCACTCAGAGGCTGAGGAGAGCGGCGACAGTGACGAGGAAGGGAGCGCTGCAGACCTGGACCCCGACTCCTCACAGAGCCTCACGGCAGCTTCTTCTGAAAACAGTTTACAGAGCACGGGTACAACCCCAGCAGAGGCGGACTCATCAGTCAAATCTTCCCCAGGACGAAGGGCCCACGAGCCCAAAGTAACAGCTGCACTTCCGAAGGTCGTGGTGTACCCCGTTAACGTCTCACCTCTGAGGGCGGACAGTCCGAGGGTCACTGGTGCAGCGCCGGAGCAAGCTGCTGTGCAGCGACAACGGGAGATTCAGACCGCCACCCTCAGATCAAACATCACGGTCCTGTCATCTCTGAAGGAGGTGGATGGTACGAATCCCTCTCTGGACACAGTGAGTGAAGATGAGGACCAGCAGTGCAAGTCTCCTCTGTTTGGTGGGCATGCTCAGCTTCAGCGGCAACAAGCAACCGACTTTTCTCAGCAGCAGCAGCCCAAATGTCTGCTGAGTCCTCGAAGTTTGGGAAGCACGGATTCAGGCTACTTCTCTCGCTCTGAAAGTGCAGATCAGGCCATGAGCCCCCCCAGTCCCTTTGTAAAAATAACACCACCAGCAGATGCTGACATCGGCAAAGGTGCTCTTCCCAGTGTTCCTTCTGCGGTTGCCACGGTGATGCATGTAGCAGCTGAGCATAAACCACGACCCAGCGAGAGACAGATGCGACCTCCGTTAGAAGCCAGTGCACGCTCTTTGGAAGAGCACATTTCAAAGCTGATTTCTGATAACGAAGCGTTGGTGGACGACAAGCAGCTGGACAGCGTGAAGCCACGGAGGACGTCTCTGTCAAGGAGAGGCAGCATAGACTCCCCAAAGTCGTACATATTCAAAGACTCATTCCAGTTTGATCTGAAACCGATGGGAAGACGGTCGAGTTCAAGCTCAGACATCCCCAAGTCTCCCTTCACGCCCACAGACAAGTCAAAGCCAGTGTTTCTTCTCTCTGTCCCTACTCAGTACCCGTCTATGGACTGTCTGCCAATAACTCGCAGTAACTCCATGCCTACCACACCAGGACACTCTGCCCTACCGCTTAATGTTGCTCACATCCCCCACCCTCTGAGGGGGTGTCAGTCATTTGACGACAAAATTGGCTCCTTGAACGATGACGTATTTTCTTCAGCGCCGCCAACCCCCAATTCTGCGATACATTCTCGTACGCTGGTCCGACAGAAAGCGGTGGATGACTTTTCTACAGGCGACGGACATGGACTCCCAACTGTTCGCTCCATGGATGAGGGCTGTCACGGCCCGAGCAGCTCGGCAGAACTGATGCAGAGGACCAGGTCTTTTGAACACGGTCACGACAGACTCAGGAGGCCTCAGCAGAACAAGGGCACGATGTACGAGTGTGAAACTTGTCGGAATCGGTACAGAAAGCTGGAGAATTTTGAGACTCACAAGAAATTCTACTGCTCTGAACTTCATGGTCCAAAGAACAAGCCCATGGTGGTCAAAGAAGCCGAACAAGATGTTTTTCACGTCAACATACATCAGCCCATTGGCATGAGATCAACGAGTGGTTCAGGGATACTGGATCATCAGACCTCAATCAGGAAGAGAAGAAAAATGAAAAGTGTTGGCGACGAGGACGACCAGTCTCCGACTGACACCGCTGCACCTTGTTCAGTCAGTTTTGAGGCACCAACAAACAAGTCTTTCCCTCCGCATGCACTAATAGTAGACGTCCAGCCAAAAAACAACCAGTCAAAGCTACCTCAGATCCAGCTCGTAGCACGAGGGATGAGCACTCCAGATTCTAGACTGTCACCAATACGAGAGACCCAGATCAGCAGCTCCGCAAAGGGAGACCTGCAGAGGCAGGGCAGTGGTACCTCAGTCATCAGACACACCAACTCCCTCAGCAGACCCAACTCGTTTGAGACGGAGACCATCGACAGGGTTCCTCCTGCTGACACGAAAGAGAAGGATACCCTGAACAAACCCAACACAGACGGACCAGCGGGCGTCTCCACCGACACCTACCGTGAAAAAATGCCCAAACCCTCTGGTGTGGAGTTTGAAAAACAAAAGAAGGAGCATGCCAGTGACGGGACAGTCGGTGGAAGCTCCACTCCTGTCCATCAGTCTCGACTGGTTCGACAAAGCAACATCCAGGTTCCTGAGATTCTGGTCACGGAGGATTCGGACAGGGAGCATGAAGCCCAGACCGCTGACGCGGCAGACAAGCCTGCAGATCAGTTCAGCTGGCCCCAGAGAAGCGAGAGTCTATCAAAGTTACCTGCTGAGAAACTTCCACCAAAAAAGAAAAGAATCCGTCTGGCTCAGATAGACCATTCCTCTGGTGAATCCAGCTTCGAGTCCAGCCTCTCGCGAAGCCTCAGCAGAGACAGCAGTCTCTCTCGCTGCTCCAGCATCTCTGCATCTTTTGACAGAGATGAGCCGCTTCGATCCGAGAGTCCTTCTAGAGGGGATGGTCCTGCTAAAGCTCCAGAGACGTCGTGTTTACCGGCAGCGTTCAACACCCTCGGTGTGCCTGGGATGATGAGGCGTGCTGCATCTGAGCAGATCACGTGTACTCAGCCCTCTGTGGAGATCTCATGTGATTATCGTAGCAAGTCCTTTGACTGTGGCAATGTGTCTCCCAGTAGATCTCTGTCACCAGCTGGTCAGTCAAAGACCGGGCAAGTCTCCCAAGTTACCCAGGTGTCATTAATCGAGAGGAGACGGGGGCCGTTAGTTCGGCAGATGTCTTTGAAGATCGGCCCAGAGAGTCAGCAGCCGGTTCGGAAAGCTGCCGTTCCACCAGATAAACCTCTCGCTACTAATGTCAGCTCTTTCACACAGAACAGATCCCAGCAGATCCACATTGCCAGCAGACGTCCCGCGACTCAGCCTTTTGTGCTACCTGCAGCAGAACCGCCGCTCCGGCAGAATGAACAAATGGTCCAATGCATCAATCTGGGCAGCCCCACTCAGCAGCCTCAAGTCCACGGCCTTCCGCATCCTTGGCATCAAATATCGAGGGTTCAGCTTTGCCAAAAGTTACAGCAGCCGCTTAGCCAGATCTCAGTTTCTCGCGAGAGTCTTCAAAACAAACAAGCCGACCCCGAAGAAAAGAAATGCTTTGTGCCCAAATACCAACTGCAGTGTCCTGCTCTGAGAGCCAGCCAGACGTTTTCTTTCTCCTGCGCCCAGGGAGCTCAGATAGCCCTGCCAATCTTAACTATTCCAATCGCCAACCCCATTCTTGGCACTTCCAAACCATCGGATGTAATCCAGAATGTTTTTGTGGCTAGTCAGCAGGCCTCTGAGGTGAAGACTGTCGTTCTTTCGGGCGAACTGCAGAGGAACTCACTTGATCAGAGCCAATCAGGTGCTGTTCCTCTCCCACAGATCCTGATCACGCACGAGCAGATGCACCCTCCGTCCTCTCTGTCCAGTAAACACGGCCTATCATCAACTCAAGGTCTAGATGCATCAAAGTCTGACCCGACTCAACCTGCAGGACTTCCTAATCCTGCAGCAGATCAGATTCCCTCCGTTGGCTCGCTACCGCAGAAGCTGACGTCAGTAACCCTCTGCCCCCAGCAGGAACCCACAGCTTCCAGTAAACGCATGCTGTCACCGGCCAACAGTTTGGACATCTACATGGAAAAGCACCAGAAACGGGCCAAGGACGAGCATGGCGTGGCCTGTCTAACCGACGGCAGATCCGTCAGTTACGTCAGTTCAAAGATGTCCGAGGTGACGCGCCAGCGAAAGCTGATGCTTGTCAGGCAGGTTTGCACAACCGAGCCGGTGGACAGTCCCATTGAGGCCGAAGCGCCGACTCTGCCTGACGTCAAATTAGATGAGCAGAAGGACTCAGAGGCCAGCGACGATGTCAAACCCATGTCACCTGATGGTGCTGGGCTGGAAAAGGACACGGGAACTGAGATCCAGGAAGATGGCAGTCAGGTCCGAAATACTACAGGTGGGAGTCAGGCCGCTTCCCCGCCAGCCAGCGGCACTCTGAAGCCCCAGGAGAAGGCCGAGGAACAGAGATGGACTCCGGCCAAATCCCTGATACGGCCTTCCAGTTTCCACACTGGGCAGGTGAAGCTGACAACGTCTGTGTCCGTGGTCAACACGAAGGACACCCACCGCCTGTCCTTCCCCAGCCTGAAGACTGCCACCACCTTCACATGGTGCTTCCTGATGAAGAGGAAACCTCTGCATGTGCCACAGACTGACCTAAAGACATCAGCGTACGGTGCCTGGACAGTCAATCCCAACAACCCCAACCCCCTGGGGCTGCCCACCAAGGTGGTCATGTCTCTGTTTGACTCCAAGCAGAACTCCAAGAAAATCCGCTACACCTCTGCCATCAAAACCGGTGGCAAATCGGACATCTTGTCATACGCTGGCAAACTGAAGGATGTCATGTCGAAGGTGAGTTTCAGTAAAATTATTGTGCACTGCTGCGGCGTTTCAACAGTTAGGATACGATAAATCCATCGGCTATGTCCTCTTCCTGCAGGTGCCGATTACCCAGAAGTCTGGATCAGCTGAAACCAGAGCGAAACTCCACCCAGAACCTCAGATCAGCAACGACTCGGACAAGGACGTGGCACTTTCAACAGAACCCCGACGGGTCAAAATATTTGACGGCGGGTAAGATTCAAAATGGGTATTTTGTAGTCTTACAAGTAGAGGTATGCAGTGATGTGCAAAAGTTTGAACCCCCTCCTCAAATCCAGTATATGTGTACAAATATAATAAAATCTATTCAATCTAATCATAGTGGGCCGAAATGCAACCCCAGAGGAACAACAATATGTAACTTTATAACTTCTCCTCTTATTAAATTAAATTGAAGCCAAAAAGTGGAGAAAGAAAAGGCATGTGGGCAAAACTAAGTACCCCCTCGCTGCTTCCATAGGATTGATGGATTTATCAGGTGTCATTGATGAATTGATCATCAGCAGGTGTGGAGACTAGGGCGGTCCAAAATCTGAAGCAGCAGTGGACAGAAAACTGGACCAGAATCCTTCCATCCCTCACGGTTACGCTCCAAACCCGCAGGTACAAATCCAACGAGGAGTACGTGTATGTGCGCGGCCGTGGACGAGGGAAATACATCTGCGAGGAGTGCGGGATCCGCTGCAAGAAGCCCAGCATGCTGCGCAAACACATCCGCACCCACTCGGACGTGCGGCCGTACCACTGCGTCCACTGCAACTTCTCCTTCAAGACAAAAGGTCAGCTTCAAAACCGAGAAGGTGCAGCCACAAATGTTCTCTGGTGACCAAACGTGTGTCTTTTAGAGTGCTTTCACTCCTGCAGCCTTTATTCTGTTTAAAAGAAGACACAGAGTCACCCAGACACGGAGACACGAGACACCCAGACACGGAGACACAGAGACACCCAGACACAGAGACACAGAGACACCCAGACACGGAGATACGGAGACAGAGACACCCAGACACAGAGACACCCAGACACGAAGACACCCAGACACAGAGACACCCAGACACAGAGACACCCAGACACGGAGACACCCAGACACGAAGACACAGAGACACCCAGACACAGAGACACAGAGACACCCAGACACAGAGACAGAGACACCCAGACACAGACACAGAGACACCCAGACACAGAGACACCCAGACACAGAGACAGAGACACCCAGACACAGAGACACCCAGACACGAAGACACCCAGACACGGAGACACAGAGACACCCAGACACAGAGACACCCAGACACAGAGACACCCAGACACAGAGACACAGAGACACCCAGACACAGAGACACCCAGACACGAAGACACCCAGACACAGAGACACCCAGACACAGAGACACCCAGACACGGAGACACCCAGAAACGAAGACACCCAGACACAGAGACACAGAGACACCCAGACACAGAGACACAGAGACACCCAGACACAGAGACAGAGACACCCAGACACAGAGACACAGAGACACCCAGACACAGAGACAGAGACACCCAGACACAGAGACAGAGACACCCAGACACAGAGACACCCAGACACAGAGACAGAGACACCCAGACACAGAGACACCCAGACACCCAGACACAGAGACACCCAGACACAGAGACACAGAGACACCCAGACACAGAGACAGAGACACCCAGACACAGAGACACCCAGACACAGAGACAGAGACACCCAGACACGGAGACACAGAGACACCCAGACACGGAGACACCCAGACACAGAGACACCCAGACACAGAGACACCCAGACACAGAGACACCCAGACACAGAGACAGAGACACCCAGACACAGAGACACAGAGACAGAGACACCCAGACACAGAGACACCCAGACACAGAGACAGAGACACCCAGACACAGAGACACCCAGACACAGAGACACAGAGACACCCAGACACAGAGACACCCAGACACAGAGACACAGAGACACCCAGACACAGAGACAGAGACACCCAGACACAGAGACACCCAGACACAGAGACACCCAGACACAGAGACACAGAGACACCCAGACACAGAGACAGAGACACAGAGACACGGAGACACCCAGACACAGAGACACACAGAGACAGAGACACCCAGACACGGAGACACAGAGACACCCAGACACGGAGACACCCAGACACAGAGACACCCAGACACAGAGACACCCAGACACAGAGACACCCAGACACAGAGACACGGAGACAGAGACACCCAGACACAGAGACACCCAGACACAGAGACAGAGACACCCAGACACAGAGACAACCAGACACAGAGACACAGAGACACCCAGACACAGAGACACCCAGACACAGAGACACCCAGACACAGAGACACAGAGACACCCAGACACAGAGACACCCAGACACAGAGACACAGAGACACCCAGACACAGAGACACCCAGACACAGAGACACAGAGACACCCAGACACAGAGACACCCAGACACCCAGACACAGAGACACAGAGACACCCAGACACAGAGACACCCAGACACAGAGACACCCAGACACAGAGACACAGAGACACCCAGACACAGAGACACCCAGACACAGAGACACAGAGACACAGAGACACAGAGACACCCAGACACAGAGACACAGAGACACCCAGACACAGAGACACCCAGAGAGCCCCTCTATGTAGCAGTACCATTTATATTATTCACAAATTTATGTCGACGTCTGCTTCTTGTTAGCCTTTGCTGGCTCTCAGTGTATTTATTATGTTTTCATTAAAATAGGGCCATACCTTCCTACAGGACATACCATCTAATGCTGGATTTCTTCACAAGTTCAAACGCTTCCTGACTAATTTGAGTGTTTATCTGCCTCTTACAGGCTGTGAAATTAAAGATGTTGCTCCAGCATCTCTAAGACAGCATGATTCACCGTTCCTTATCGAACTTGGCCTCCCACGCGACACTGCAGTACAGTACTCGGTGTCAGCAGCCCACATTCACTTAAAAATGTCTTTATCGGTTACTCACTCTCTGCATGCAGCTTTCCCCAACCAGCGCTTGCTCTTACGTAAACTCCTTCTGCGCCGTTGTTCCAGCTCTTCCCACCTGAGAGACCTTTGCTGCCTCTCTCTTTGCAGGAAATCTGACCAAGCACATGAAGTCCAAGGCCCACAGGAAGAAGTGCATGGAGATGGGGGTGCCGGAGGGCATCGTGGAGGATCAGGATGCAGAGGACTCTGGTACGGTGCTTCAGTGGGATCATTGTGTCCATGGAAGCAGTAAAGAACAAATCAGGCCTTTTTATGATTTTATTTGCCTGCTTGTACTTTAAACAGGATTGTCCATAAATCCGTTAGGATTTTTTTAATAGTCCTCCCATTGAAGGCACAAGATGTCCCTGCTCTGTTGCCATGTCGATCGATAGTTTTGTCTCCGTCTAATTAGGAATTCTAAAAGCAGCGTCTTCCTCTGTTAACTCGGAGAGCATGTGGGCGGCAGGCGCAGCGTTCAAAAAGAGGAAATTGCTGCGTCTAATTTTAGAAAAACAGAGATGCTGGCTGAATGTGTTCTGCAGTTGAAGTTTGTTTTTCCTCCTCCGCCTGCGATGGAGCTGAGGGGCGGACGGCCGTGGGAGGGACGCGGCGCACGGACCGTCCGCGAACGCTGCGCTGAAATGATCTGCGATGAAGTGTAGTGGTGCAGGGATGATGTACGCTCTCACAAAACATAAAACCACCTCGTCGATCATCACCTGATCATCAACAGGTGTTCAGGCCTCTAGGAGAGCAGATGTTTTGGCAGGTTGCTGGTCTGATCAGGTGTGTACTAATACAACACAACGCCAAGAGGGACAGACATCAGCAGTGGTCTTAGAGAAGCACCTGTTGCCACTCTTCAGTCTGGAAACGGTTCTAAAACCATTTTCAAGCCGTTTCAACCATCAACAGTAAGAAAATTATTTACAAATGGAAAACATTCAAAACAGCTGTCAGTCTTTCTAGGAGAGGACATCGCAGTAAATGGAAAACCCATGTGACCCATGATAGGAAACCCCTTCTTGGTTAGCTGCTGAAGGTGCATCTATACGCCGCTGAATCATAGTTTTCACTGGGTTGCTTCATTTTTGTTGACACAGTGAAAAAAGATGCACCGTAGTTCATAGTAGTAGTTCATCTGGGGTTGTGTTTGTCCGACCATCGGATGGATCTCGTGTGTAAACAGAAAACCGCAGGATGAATAGATGGGCGCCAGCATGCTGCTGAAGGTCTTGTGTTTTCTGTCATGTGCAGGAGACCGCAGTCACGTGAGCAGCACCGACCGGCAGGATTCAGACGGGGACGACTCCGACGGCCCCGACGACGAGGAGAACGAGGAGGAGGAGGAGGACGACAGCCAGGCAGAGTCCGGCCTGTCCACCAACCCGTCAGTGTCTGCCAGCCCGCAGCACCTCCCCTCCAAAGAAGCCGAGATTCCTCCCAGCGCACTTCTCGCCCAGATGTCCATTAGCTCCGTGTCCCTCAACCCGGCCCAGCTTCCAGCTCCCGAACCCTGGACCTCCAACCCAGATTCTGGCCCCACCATCAGCAAACAGATCCCAGAGTCCTGCTGCAGTCCCGCCCTCTTCCCTGCCTCTCCTCCCCCCGCCGTCGCGGACTCCTACATCTCAGACCCGGAGTCGGTGCACATGATGAGCCCCGTGTCGCCGTGCCGGCAGATGTCCATCGACTACCCTGATTTTGATGTCCCCTTTAGTCCCCCAGTTCCAGGCAAGAGCTCTAGGCTAAGCCAGGTGAGCCCCTCGTATTCTCTCCACGCCTCCCTGTCCGCCTCCTTTCTGTCATGTCCATACCCTTACTTTGAATCCTGCATGCGAGACACCTCCTCAAAGCTCCTGTGAGTTCTTTCACAGCAGGTGAATCCTCTGACGGGCTTCTAGAACTGATCCGAACTCCATTTTTACGTCAGTTTCCTAAACGTTTCAGTCAACAGCAGTAATTACAGTGATTTCTTTCTTCTACAGGACTCGTGTGCGCCCTCCGCCACGAGCAGTGAATTCAGCACGCCAGTGGACCGCGGCACGCAGACCTCCTCCTACACGTGTCAAGTAGGTCCGCCCCTCCAGCTCGCGCCGCAGGGGCCTTCAGCAGGGCCAGAAACCCACCTGTTCAGCCACCTGCCGCTGCACTCGCAGCAGCCGTCTCGCTCCTCCTACAGCATGGTCCCGGTCGGAGGCATCCAGCTGCTGCCCGCCGGTCTGGCCACATTCGTTCCCATCCAGGCCGGCTCTGTGCAGCTCACCATCCCCGCCGTGAGCGTCATCCACCGGAACACGAGCCCACTCCCGCCTCCCAACACACCTCCTCAGCCAGATGGTCTACAGACTCAGCCGCTGCTGGTCCAGGAGCCCATCAGCAGTGTGGTGCCCTGCTTCCCTCTGGGGCAGGTGGCCGGTCTGCAGGGTCAGGTGGCCGGTCTGCAGGGTCAGACCATCCAGCCGGTGGGGCTGGAGACACTCAACATCATGGGCCTGGCCAACACGGGGCTGGCGTCCACGCAGCTGCTGCCCCAGCAGGGCCTCACCCTCAACGCTGCCCTCGGGCTGCAGGTTCTGGCTGCAAACTCCACTCCCCAAAGCAGCGGCGGCAGCCACCCAACACACGTCCCCGGCCTGCAGATAGTCAACATCGCCCTGCCCGCCATCATTCCCTCTCTCAGCCCTCTGCCCACCCTCAGTCCTCGCCCTGGGTCCTCGGACAGGCTGGGCAGCCTCGATGCTCCAACAGCACCGCCGGCCCGGGTTGGTCCTGCACAGAGGTCCACGGCAGCCTCTTCACCGGAGCTGACGGCCAACAACCGGTCGAGCCTGGAAGACGCACCAGAGAGGGAAGACAGAGAGAAATCACCACGACGCCATCCAGCGGCTCCGCAAAGTCACGCCGACAGTCCCGACCGGCCAGCCGCTGGCGGAGCTGCCGATCCCCCGGCGGCTGCAGGGCGGGCGGCTGCAGGGCGGGCAGCAGCGCGGAGCTGGCAGACGGTGATCAGTGATGAGAACGACGTTTCTAGTGACGATGAGGACAGACTAGTCATCGCCACCTGAGCAGGAGAAGCCACGTCTTCTTCTCTTTTTGTGATTCTTGTCACTTTGTAAGACTTAAAACACTTTTCAAGGGTTTGTCTCTTTGCAAATCATCTTCCAAAGCACAGATGCTGGTATTGTACGTGCAATCATAATATAATGACCAATCTTTTTTTTCTACTTTTCGTTGGCTCCAGACAGTTTGTTTCTCTTTGTACATGTTGTAAAGACGATTGTGCCTTTATGGAGTTTCTGGTTTCGGATGCTGTACATAATTCCTGATAAATTTAGTGGGTGTTTGTGTTTATTTCCCAAAAAAATCAAAGTACAGAGATCATAACACGGATAATGAGTTTTATTTTGGAGGACTTGTCATTCGTAAATGTATGGACTTCTAAATGTTGTACTGGTAAATGTACATTTCTATGGATTATGGGGCAGCGTTTCTGTGTACAGATGTTGTGTTCTATTTATTATTATCCATCTAGTGCCCACTATGATTCATAAGTCCATAGGTTTGTGCAATATGGTAGCTTTACATGACTGTATCGATATGAACTGTATCAGTAAACATTTGTTTATGAAGCTTTCAGACGTCTTCTTGTGTCTCTTTGATTGAACAGGTTCCAGCCATCAACCGTATAAGAAGAACTGGACAAACCCAACGTGATGTCGCCCACAGGTGTCTAAGGAGTGCTTTTGAAGTCTCTTTTACTTCACACAGAACGGCGCCATGTCACACATGGGTGAAACGAGCCGGCTAGAACACGCCCCCCCTTATGTCAATCATACTTATTAGCCATTTTAGCTTAGCTGGCTCAGCTTATGCTAACTTATGATGCCATTTAAAGTGTCGCTGCTGAAACGGCAACTACACGGAATGCTGCCAGAGCTAACATGAGGACCACAGCGCTCTGCTGGGAAACGTTGCAGTTCCCCTACTGACCACTAGGAGCTGGCTTTAGTTCTGCAGTTCTGCTCATTTTCAACATGACACCAGTCAGTCTTAGAAAAAAGAGCCTTCAAAAGCACTCTTCAGGACACCTATTAGTGCCATCACAGAGGGTTGGTCCAGTTCTCTGGCCAAACATGACATCGTTCCTCATCAGAACGTCATCTACCTGTAAAAGGAATAGAACATGTTTACGTGTTTATCTACTGTTTGTAGCTTCCTAAATATCAGTTTTGGTCAGCAAAAATTTGATTATCTTCATATTCCACAACCAAAAGTGGTGTGGCACATTGTTTTTCCCGATGTCAGATCAAAATGATGTACAGCCCACATGGAGGTGTGGTTTAGAGCTTCTTTGATTGGTGAAAGACAACCAAATATTTGAAGTTTGCTGTTCACAAGAAGCATCTGCAGATGTGAACAACAACTTTCAGATGGGAGTAGTTGGTCTGCATGAGGCTTTAAAGAGGAAGCAAAGTCACCTCAGAGGGCTTGGACATCCGTCAGTCGACAGTTAAACAGTGTAGAAATGGTGAAGGTTTGGTTCTGTAGCTACTCTTCCTACAGGAGAGGGTCAAACTTAGATGACTCCACAGTTACAACGAATCCTCAATGAGGTCAAGAGGAACCGATTTGAGTACAGCTGGAACTAAATCTAGTACTGCTGGAACTAAATCTAGTACTGCTGGAACTAAATCGAGTACTGCTGGAACTAAATCGAGTACTGCTGGAACTAAATCTAGTACTGCTGGAACTAAATCTAGTACTGCTGGAACTGAAACTAGTACTGCTGGAACTAAATCGAGTACTGCTGGAACTAAATCTAGTACTGCTGGAACTGAAACTAGTACTGCTGGAACTAAATCGAGTACTGCTGGAACTAAATCGAGTACTGCTGGAACTGAAACTAGTACTGCTGGAACGGAATCCAGTACTGCTGGAACTAAATTGAGTACTGCTGGAACTGGAACTAGTACTGCTGGAACTGAAACTAGTACTGCTGGAACTAAATCGAGTACTGCTGGAACTGAATCTAGTACTGCTGGAACTAAATCGAGTACTGCTGGAACTGGAACTAGTACAGCTGGAACTGAAACTAGTACTGCTGGAACTAAATCTAGTACTGCTGGAACTGAATCGAGTACTGCTGGAACTGAAACTAGTACAGCTGGAACTGAATCTAGTACTGCTGGAACTAAATCGAGTACTGCTGGAACTGAATATAGTACTGCTGGAACTGAAACTAGTACAGCTGGAACTGAATCTAGTACTGCTGGAACTAAATCGAGTACTGCTGGAACTGAATCTAGTACTGCTGGAACTAAATCGAGTACTGCTGGAACTGAATATAGTACTGCTGGAACTGAAACTAGTACTGCTGGAACTAAAATTAGTACTGCTGGAACTGAAACTAATACTGCTGGAACTGAATCGAGTACTGCTGGAACTGAATCTAGTACTGCTGGAACTGAATATAGTACTGCTGGAACTGAATATAGTACTGCTGGAACTAAATCGAGTACAGTTGGAACTAAATCGAGTAGTGCTGGAACTGAATCTAGTACTGCTGGAACTAAATCGAGTACTGCTGGAACTAAATCGAGTACTGCTGGAACTAAATTGAGTACTGCTGGAACTGAAACTAGTACTGCTGGAACTGAATCGAGTACTGCTGGAAGTAAATCGAGTACTGCTGGAACTAAATCGAGTACTGCTGGAACTAAATCTAGTACTGCTGGAACTAAATCGAGTACTGCTGGAACTAAATCTAGTACTGCTGGAACTGAAACTAGTACTGCTGGAACTAAATTGAGTACTGCTGGAACTAAATCGATTACTGCTGGAACTGAATCTAGTACTGCTGGAACTGAATCGAGTACTGCTCGAACTAAATTGAGTACTGCTGGAACTGAAACTAGTACAGCTGGAACTGAATCTAGTACTGCTGGAACTGAAACTAGTACTGCTGGAACTAAATCGAGTACAGCTGGAACTAAATTGATTACTGCTGGAACTGAATCTAGTACTGCTGGAACTGAATCGAGTACTGCTGGAACTGAAACTAGTACAGCTGGAACTGAATCTAGTACTGCTGGAACTAAATCGAGTACTGCTGGAACTGAATATAGTACTGCTGGAACTGAAACTAGTACTGCTGGAACTGAAATTAGTACTGCTGGAACTGAAACTAATACTGCTGGAACTGAATATAGTACTGCTGGAACCTAAACTAGTACTGCTGGAACTAAATCGATTACTGCTGGAACTAAATCTAGTACTGCTGGAACTAAATCGAGTACTGCTGGAACTAAAATTAGTACTGCTGGAACTGAAACTAATACTGCTGGAACTGAATCTAGTACTGCTGGAACCTGAACTAGTACTGCTGGAACTAAATCGAGTACTGCTGGAACTAAATCTAGTACTGCTGGAACTAAATCGAGTACTGCTGGAACTAAATCTAGTACTGCTGGAACTGAAACTAGTACTGCTGGAACTAAATTGAGTACTGCTGGAACTAAATCGATTACTGCTAGAACTGAATCTAGTACTGCTGGAACTGAATCGAGTACTGCTCGAACTAAATTGAGTACTGCTGGAACTGAAACTAGTACAGCTGGAACTGAATCTAGTACTGCTGGAACTGAAACTAGTACTGCTGGAACTAAATCGAGTACAGCTGGAACTAAATTGATTACTGCTGGAACTGAATCTAGTACTGCTGGAACTGAATCGAGTACTGCTGGAACTGAAACTTGTACAGCTGGAACTGAATCTAGTACTGCTGGAACTAAATCGAGTACTGCTGGAACTAAATCGAGTACAGCTGGAACTAAATTGATTACTGCTGGAACTGAATCTAGTACTGCTGGAACTGAATCGAGTACTGCTGGAACTGAAACTAGTACTGCTGGAACTAAATCGAGTACTGCTGGAACTGAATATAGTACTGCTGGAACTGAAACTAGTACTGCTGGAACTAAAATTAGTACTGCTGGAACTGAAACTAATACTGCTGGAACTGAATCTTGTACTGCTGGAACCTAAACTAGTACTGCTGGAACTAAATCGATTACTGCTGGAACTAAATCGAGTAGTGCTGAAACTGAATCTAGTACTGTTGGAACTGAATCGAGTACTGCTGGAACTAAATCGAGTACTGCTGGAACTAAATCGAGTACTGCTGGAACTGAAACTAGTACTGCTGGAACTAAAATTAGTACTGCTGGAACTGAAACTAATACTGCTGGAACTGAATCTCTTACTGCTGGAACCTAAACTAGTACTGCTGGAACTAAATCGATTACTGCTGGAACTAAATCGAGTAGTGCTGAAACTGAATCTAGTACTGTTGGAACTGAATCGAGTACTGCTGGAACTAAATCGAGTACTGCTGGAACTAAATCGAGTACTGCTGGAACTAAATCGAGTACTGCTGGAACTAAATCGAGTACTGCTGGAACTGAATCCAGTACTGCTCGAACTGAATCGAGTACTGCTGGAACTTGGGAAGACCACATCACAAGACACAAGGACACATAATTATTCACACACTTGATGCTTTTCATAATTTACCTGATGAGGTACATAAAAAGTAACACCCGTACAGCGGTCATGAATGGGAACATGTACATTTCTGCTATGAAGCTGGACATTTTAACATGGAGGTCAAAGGACTTTCTCAGATCCAGACTGTGGTGGTCAGTGGAGGAACTGCAACCTTCTTCACGGCTGTAGCCCCTTGGCTTGAGCCCAACTCCTCCTCCAGATTGTGCAGGAACTCGCTCTCAGGCTCGTGTCTGTGAATAATCAGGCTGTCAGACGTTTCTGTGACTCGACTTCACATCGGAGGACTTTCTGGATGTTTTCTCCCCTCACCCGGGTAAAGTAGCCTCCACATGCTGCAGTGATCAGCTGATCAACAAATCATTTGGACTTTTTAGCACAAATATTTACTATGAAAAGTCAAACAGCGCAACTGATCTACAGAAAAAAAAATCTCATCAGATTAATTGACAACTTATGTAGTGTCACTTCAAAAATAAAAGCATGAATTATAAAGTCATTTTCACTCTAATATGAGCTGTAATGAGCCATCAGAGACACCGTTTCATAAATCAGAGTTAATGAATGTCATTAACGGCTGCTTCGGCTCAGAGCATAATCACAGCAAGCTGCTGTCTTTAATTGGTCGTCCATTTCACAATGTCGTGATCACAGAACAAATTTATCTGTGAAAGCTGGAGAATTTCACTCATTAGTAAAGTTTGACACCAATTCAGACTTGTTTCTCAGCAGATTTCACTGACGGCTCGGCCAATAGTTTTACTTTGAGGTTCTCCACCGTTCTGCCTCACAACTGGCTCAGTGTTGTACTTTTTAATCACTGTTTGTTCCGTTAACCGAGCAGAACCCCATTTATCGCGGTTTCCTAAAACTGATGAGCAGAATCTAATTAAACTCCTCAGTCCTCTGTTGTTTCTCTTTCCCCCAATAAAGAAGTGGTTAAGAAAAATAAACCGATTATTTCACCACCCAAGCTGAATTCCGGGTAACCTGCAGCCAGAGAAGCCAGAGACACGTCCCTCTGATCTGAGGAGGCTTCTACTCATCCACCCTGTTCAGCAGGTGACTCATCCAGCAGCAACGCCAGCAGCCTCCCAGCTGAGCCAACAGAGACCCCTACAGGCCAGAAGCTGCCACTGCAGGAGACCCGACAGTCTGCTGTCATTGATCTGACCAACGACATCACAGCCGACAGCTGAACATCAAACATCTGCTCCACACGCTGCTCTGAAGGCTGATTTCAGACCCGAACCAGCACCTTCCCAATTCCAAATCTCCTTTTGAACTGAAACGAGTCAATTCAATTCTATTTTATTTATAAAGACTCTATCACAACACAAGTTGTCTCCAGGATCTTCCCAGAGACGGCGGGAACGGCAGGTAAAATATATATATATATATAAACAGGTGTAGACAGCAGACACTGAGGTGGTCAGAGGTGGGACTGCAGGTCAGTGGATCATGTTGGTCCCCCTGCAGCAGGTCTACAGCAGCAGATCCAGATGAAGCTGTGTTGAAGACCAGCTGCTCCAGTCTGGTCCTGCAGCTGCAGCTGTGACTACTGGTCCTGACACACTAAAGTTTACACCAACTAGATGTTTTACTGAACACAAACGTTGAAGTTTGGTTTTAAAGGTGGAGGTGGTGTCAGCCTCTTTCACCCAAACTGGAAGTTGGTTCCATAGTGATGTTCCTGGTAGGAGACCCATCCTCCAGATCTACATCTGGATCTTCTAGGAACTACAAGTAAACCTGCACTCTGAGAACGGAGAACTCTGTTAGGAACATGAGGAACCATCAGGTCTTGGAGGAAACCAGGAGTTTGGATGTTTAGGACTTTATACAAGTAATAAAATGTTGAATTGTATTTTTCCGATGGAGGGAGACAAACACAGAGAGACGTGCCCTCTCCTGTTGATTCCTGTCAGCATTCTTGTCAGTATTTATTCAGACGTTTTGAGTCACAGCTCCGCAGACATCATCATGTATATGGAGCTCCTCTGGACAGGTCGCCAGTCCATCGCAGGGCCACAACGAGTTTTTACCTGCCATGGTTTATTTAATAATTGCTCGGGGGTCATGTTCTGGATCTCTTCTTGTTCCACCCACTCTTGGACTAATCGGGTTAGACATCTGCAGTTCTTACCAACATGGTGCTGAGCAGCAAGACAGAAGACGTGTCCAGTTCTTCTTCACGCCACAATAGAACTTTGTTCAGGAAATCCCTCAGTAAATTCTTTTATCATCAAATGGACTGTTGGGTTGTTTGACTGCATTGTTTCTGAAAAAGTTACTGATTGAAGAAAAGCATTACCCAGCAGCGATATATGTACATTTCAGTTAGCATTTAATCTTAAAGAGTATCTGCCTCCAAGAGGGTTTCAGTAGATGTTGGTGGAGGTATGCAGTCAGACGGCTCGTTTGCCTGTTTGTTGTCGTGATTACAAAAAAACCACAAGCTGATGTCGGAGCATGTTCAAAGCGGAATCACATTAGACGTTCCCTCCAACTGCACAATAATACAGATAAGGTATTCCCTCGCCCACACCTCACGTCCCTACTTGTTTTGCACCGTTCAAGTGTAACAGACTTCACTCTGCAGCTCATCTTCAAGACAGATTTACAACCTGGTTTTGGCTCTTAATTGTTTTGGAGTTTATTATTTATCGTGTATGAACTCGCCTCCACTGAACCTCCAGACCTTTCCTTTATTCAAAGGTGATTTTGTGTAAAAACACAAGTAAACACACGTGTGAGTAAACATACTTTATAAATGTATATTCTGCCCCGTTGCTCCACTGGGACGTGTGGGCCTGCACTGCCCCCTGCTGTCTGATGGCTGCAGTGCAGCAGCGTCCCCGCGGTCACATCGCTCCCTCGGACGCGCAGAGCGCCGGAGCGCGGAGCCCCGCTGAGGGGAGGAGATGAGGAGGAAGAATCCGGAGGAGGAGAGGAGGCGCTCCTATAAAGCCCGAGCAGCGCACATGTGGAGTCAGAGTGACAGCATCGTCTGAAAGAGACACCAGCAACTTTTCATCTCTGAAGGATAATTTATTTTTCTTTCTTTACTTGAACTGTGCTGATGTTTACAAGACGCTCCAGAATGGTTTTAAGCGTTTGGATTTCCGCGTTGTCAGTGATTTTCTCCTGGATTTTCTGCACGGGTAACTTCTGCGCGACTTTTTCAACACATTTCAAACTTATTTTAAAATGTGCGCATGCACTAACAACCTACACCCTCGTGCACGGGAGACGGCGGGAACAGCTCACTGACGGTGTTTCTAACGTGTCGCTCTTGTTTGCAGCCTTGTCGGCCCCTGCAGCGGACTCTCCAGCCAGCAGCGCGCAGCGCCATGTGCGCAACAAGCGCTGCTCCTGCGCCACCTTCCAAGACAAGGAGTGCGTCTACTTCTGCCACCTGGACATCATCTGGGTCAACACACCTGAGTGAGTCACGCTCTCTGGGCACATCGTTTTAAGTAGTTTCCCCTATATCCTACTTATGTCATTTATTTATTTTATTCCTCATGCTTGTGTCCCTCCAGGCGCGTGGTGTCCTACGGACTGGGCAACGCACCGAGGACTAGGCGCGCGCTGACGGACTCCATGGCAACCAGCCACGGACCTCGCTGCGAGTGTGTGCGTGAAAACGACATCAACTGCAAAAGTTTCTGCCTCCGGTGAGTTTTCATCCTTCAAAAACGCCACAAGCTGCATGTTTTAAATTCGGGACGCATCAATCCAGATCGGCAGCTGGATTGTTATCCAGCCTCTAGATGTGGACCCCTCTTGCTTTTACAGGGGGCTTAAAATGAGTTGGGTGACCCCACCTGTGTTTGCCCATTTGGACTCAGTGGAATCTTCTTTTTTTATTTTATTTTATTTTTTTTTATTTTTTATTTTTATTTTATTTTAGGCGCAGCTCAACTGGTTGCGTTAGTAATGTTGGACTCGGGCTCACCTGGACCTGCTGGCTGTTGTGTCAGATCTATTTACTTTGATTCCATATGTTAACGAGTCTGCTGCTTTAATTTCACAAAAAATATGATTAAATTGTCAGTTATTGCAAAAAAAAACTTTAGAGGAATAATATGTCTAGACAATATTTGCATGTGAGGGTCAAGTGAGATAGAGATGCGCTGAAAATGAGGCTCTCGTGCCTCGGCTGGTTCCATTCTGGCCTCCGGTAAACTGCTCACTTGCGTTGTTTCATGTGATCGGCTCAAACCGGACCCGTAAAACACGATTCTGTGCTCGTGTTCATTCAGCACGCACATGCACGAGCACCAGAACCGCTCAAAGACACATACAAGTTGGGGCTGCACAACGGGGTTAAAATGTGTCGTTACTGCAACGCCATCAGTGTTAAATATATAAAATAAAGACCATCCCTGTACGTTGCAGTCAGAGTTCACACTTTGGTTTGTCCGAACAAAGGTGACAGTTTAGAAGCACGTGGATGTTGTTGCCGTAGTTTCTTTATTTAAATAAAATCCCGTCGGTATAATAGAAGTAAAACTTAAAAGTAGGAATAAATCAACAGCACGGACCGAACTCGATCCCTCGTGGCAGTTTCCCGGTGATTTCAGGCTTGTGTGAAGTGGTCCAGGTTATCGGGACCCTCAAAGGCTTGAAACAAGAGAACGGGACCTTTTCTTCTGGTCCCGAAGGCGTTTCACCTCCAGAAGGGGTCTTCAGCTCCAATCGTTCACAGTGAGCTGATCAGTTCATCTGAGGATTTCTTCTGGAAATCTTATTTATACAACATGGTTTTATGGTTCTTTATTGGCACTGAACCAATGTATTTGTTTGGAGAAAAAAAACAGCAGTATCTTAAACATTTTCCCTCCCTTCAAACACTTTTTGCAACGTTAGGAGGAATTTAAGTAAAGATAACCAAATAGGGAAAATAAAGATAATAAAACAAGGGCGATGAGTGTTCATTTGTTTGGTGAAAATATTGTTGGTATTCCGAGTATGACTGCATCGTGTTTAGAGATTTAAGTTCCATTTGTGCTTCTGTGATATTGATTTTGTTGCGTCACTGCGTCTTTGAGTTTCCACCTCTTGTGGGGCGTGTTTGACTGAAATGTGCTTCCTCTTGCAGACACGAAACAGCCGCTGACGCAGAGTTTCGCTCCGCGGAGAGCCGCAATGAGCTGCGTGGAAGACATGGGCGGAGAGCTGCTGTGATTGACAGGTAAACACGCACCTCTGAGACTGCGGAGACACTAAAATCCCAGACCGTAGAAGAGGACAAACCTGCCGTGATGTCATCCGTAGAGTTTCTGAGCGCAGCTGAAGTCTGTCTTCTCGAGCCGCAGATGACGTGACGTAAATGGTCAAAGGGAACAGGCCTGAAAGCTAGTTCGGACACGCCCACTTTACGTCAACACAGCTAGTAGTTTCAGCTTGACTGGCTTATGTTAACTTATTATGCTAATTATATTCAAATTTATTCTGATCAAAGAGGCAACGTCAGAGGTAACTGCTGCATTTGATGAAGTTGATGCTCTATTAGCGGATGCTCCGTTAGCGGATTCTCTGTTAGCAGATGCTCTGTTAGCGGAGGCGCCGTTAGCCGATGCTCTGTTAGTTGATGCTTCTGTTGGCGGATGCTCTGTTAGCGGATGCTCTGTTAGCGGATGCTCTGTTAGTTGATGCTTCTGTTGGCGGATGCTCTGTTAGCGGATGCTCTGTTAGCGGATGCTCTGTTAGCGGATGCTCCGTTAGTTGATGCTCTGTTAGCGGATGCTCTGTTAGCGGATGCTCTGTTAGCGGATGCTCTGTTAGTTGATGCTCTGCTTCTCACTAAAAACTGCTTAATTTATGTGGTTTTGGTTCCCAACAAAATCGTCCGCACCTTACCATGTATCACTACACCTGGGATCACTTTAACTGTTGATCAGTGATTCTTAACTGGTGGGTCGGTCCTCCGGCTTCATGATGCTCAGCAAACCCATGGATGACGTCACAGAAGGTGTCCAGCCCGTGTTTAACCACCGAGGACAAATGAACTGCTAAAAACCTCATGTTGTGTTAAAATCGTCTAAAATGGGTCGGACCTTTAAGAAAACTAACTGGCAAAGAAAATCGCGTTTGTCAGGAGACTGATCCCTGTCTGTGTTTGTCTGCAGGATGAGGACCGGCGGCAGGAAACGGGAATCGTCTGCAGCACTCCGGGCGGTGCTGAGAACCCGCCTGCTGTTGGAGAAGTGGAGGGCGAGGCGGCGCCACCGGTCAAGAGCGCCGCAGGACGAAAGCGCCTCCTTCTAAAGGGACGGGTTTGCTCTTCCTCAGCCTCGGAGCAGCTCGCTGGAGCTCAGGTGGAAGAGAGGAGCAGACTGGACGACTCAACCTCCAACTCAACACTATCACGGATGTTCTCTGAAGTCAGACTCAAGTTCTCCTCCGGACTCCAAACGCAGCATTTCACAAACTCAAGGAGGAACTCAGAAACATCACTGAGGTGTGAAAGTGAGACTGATGCAGCCGGTGGACGCCTCGCTCATCCTACTCAGCAGTCATGATAATTTATAATTTCAGTCCCGTGTCATCTATTTATTTATTCCTTCCTCACCGCCAGTGTCTTCTACAGACCAGATTGGTCCATCTCATGTTTGTCATTTCTGTGAAATGGTTTGTAACCAAAGTGCCGGATTCTGGCCAAACTTAATAAATCATAACACTTATTTAACACAAACAGAGCTCTTTATTCATTCTTGTGTCAAAGGTTTTTCCTTAAAGTCAGAAAACTTTGTGACAATATAGTAAATACAAACCAAAAAATGGTGTTTCTTAAATTTGACTTTATTCCTTTGGCAACAGTAGAAACCGAAGATATGTCATGTCTGTGAAAATAAATCCCAGTTTTCAGCACTTTTTAAAATGTTCATTCTCATAACATTTAAAGGAGTTCTGGCTAAGTGACATTACGTGTCCTTCGTATCAGTACTCAGATGTCACCAGTTCATCGTAGCCTCATCTTCAGTCACGTCTTCGTAACGTGTCCAGAACGCAGTTTTACATGGTCACAGTCCCTGGAACAGAAGTGCTCTTGAAGACGGCAGAGCTGCTCTGAAACCTCACAGATTGCTTCTGCATTACTGCTGCCGGCACACAAGTGGAAATGAACTTTGTCAAAAACACTGTTTGAACCTCAAACCATCGCAGAGCCCAGATTCTGGACTGGTTGGTAACAGTCTGGGTTAGGGGAGGGTACCGAGTCCTGGTCATTTTTAGGACTAGTACCTGGTTAAGTCAGTAACGCAGTACTGATGAACTACAGGAAAGGTTTATAACTTGTTACAAAAATAAGTCTCTAGTTATAATCTGATGACACTGCATTACTTTTAATTTCAGACATTTAAAAATGATAAAAAACTTCACAGGACACAGCAGACAGAAGATGGTTATCAGACACCCAAGAACGTCCTCCTCCATCACCAAGAGAAAGAACATGATGCGGGGCAAAAACCAACCCAAAAACAAACAAAAAAGGGTAAATTGTCAATAAAACGTATTTACTATACTTAGGGGTTACAGTTACTTTCCTTTTCCTGCTTACAAGACAATATGACTCATACATCCGATGATTTTAGTCTTCCTAAAGAGACAAATTGTGTTAAAATGTTGACTTTGTTAAATAAAAATTGTTAGTGTATTTTGTGAGATGCCAGAATTTTATTCTGATCACAAATATCAACCTCATTCATTCATTTATGGACACTAGTGAAAGTTTGATTTTTTTTTTCTACTCCGTTAGGTGCAGAGAAGCATGAAGCTTTGTTGTCAACATTTAAACATTTTCTTCATTTTTAATTTTTGGTTCAGATTCAATAAGAGTATTGATGAGAGTTTGTTCTGGAGAACACAGCTTCCATTTAAAAGAAAAACAAAGTTCTCACATACTGATTAGAAGCATAAGTCAGAGTGTCGTCTCCATATAAAGTGTTTTAGTTACAATATGATAACCTGAAGTTGCAGCTTGTAGAATTAAAGCATCAGAGGTTCTCCAGGAGAGCCCTGTGGCACTCCTCAGCTAATCCACTGTGTGATGGTCCATCCCAGGCACCTCAGAGTTCAGACCTGTCCCCTATGGACTGACATAAGGCCTTTTTATTGCAAAGCTTTAATTGGTAGTGAATATCTCAGAGTCCTACAGTTATCGATGTCCTTTTGGTTATATCAGATATTGAGGGTTTTGATTTAGCGTCATCTAAAGGATCAAAAACCACAGATGTCCAGTTCAAACTTCCTTCAGATTTCTGAAGTACCTGTTATGTTTGAAAACACAGTGCATCCCCTTGAAAAGTACAAATTAAAAGTCCAGAATTTGTGAACACTCAACTTTTCATTAATATTTTTACTTGTCTTTTTTCATTTCTGCTTTTGAAAATATTTTATTTTCAGTTTTTTTCTTTTTTTTAAACAAAATAATTTTTGTTGAGGGTAAGACCTGCAATTCTGGATCCTGGCCCTGGTGGACAGTAGAGGAACCTCATGTCTGGATCTGGAGTCTAGTGGACAGTAGAGGAACCTCAGGTCTGGATCCGGACTCTAGTGGTCGGTAGAGAAACCTCAGGTCTGGATCCGGACTCTAGTGGACGGTAGAGGAACCTCATGTCTGGATCCGGACTCTAGTGGACAGTAGAGGAACTTCAGGTCTGGATCTGGACTCTAGTGGACGGTAGAGGAACCTCAGGTCTGGATCTGGACTCTAGTGAACGGTAGAGGAACCTCATGTCTGGATCTGGACTCTAGTGGACAGTAGAGTAACCTCAGGTCTGGATCCGGACTCTAGTGGTCGGTAGAGGAACCTCATGTCTGGATCCGGACTCTAGTGGTCGGGAGAGGAACCGCAGATTTCAATACTTCCCTGTTGGCTTCATTCCGGAAGTTGAAACGTTGGAATATTGGTGTGTCCGGTGAGTATAAACAAATTAAACAAGACTGATGAGTAAACAAAACAAAACCAGCATTTTGGATTTATGTTGTATACACAGAGGAAAACAACGAGAGTAAACGTAAGAATCGCTGCTATTTAAATGCACTCTGCTTTTTGTGATTTGGGGTTGTCATTTTTGAAGTTCAAGGATCTTCAGGCTCATGTTTTTGGCTTCGATCTTTCCGTCCTGCGCTGTGATGACTTTCATACATGTTGTTCTTGGACTCAGCTCAAACGCTGGCACGCCCAACTCTTGCAGCTGTCAATCATTAGAGATCTACTTAAAGAGGCAGCAGAAAAACTATCCGATGCCAGCTGCTTCAGAGTTTTATCTGTTAGGCCCATTTAGCAAACAAATCTGCTGTGGACTCTGAGCCCCAGCAGCCACTGCTGCTGCAAGCACAGTCTAAACAGAAACCTGAGGTCAATGTTGCCTCACAGCAGACGATCCGCGCTGAAGACGACTGGATGAGACGCGTGAGGCTGGAGTTATTCCCACACGAGAGCTGCTGCAGGCGTGCTGACAGACGGAGAGGAAATAATGAGAAAACAGTAAATGTGATGGAAGTAACGGAGTGTGTGCACACCTCACATTCACTCACATTTCAGTTAGACGTGAACTTTTAAAAGGTTCCGCTCATCGTTATTTCAAATGTTGCGTAACAGTGAATAAGTTCTACACATCGTAAACAGTCATTCAGCGACAGAAGCCAACATTCGTGAATTAATCTGCCTTCACTTGCTTTAAAGAAACTTTAAAGAAGACATAAGCAAAGAAAAAAATCCATACTTGAGAGCACTTATTTGCCTACCAGCTCAAAACTCTGACATGACACACAGGTGTGGAGCTGCCTCGGTCTGGTGAGCAGCTCTGTGATCTAGAAACTCATTTCTTCTTTGTGTTTCTTGCACGACTTCAGTCATCGAGGTGTCTTTGAAGCATTTTGAAACAAGCGCACTTCAGCTGAGTTTATTCCTGCCATGGGAACATTAGTCTGAATGTAGCGTTTAAGGTGAGAATGTGGTTAAACTAGCGGCAGATGACGTGAGCATTTATTGAACCACTTACATCAGCCTCAAGTCATATTAGTTCCTCCGTGTGTTTGCAGTAGTTAAACGGGAGTTAGAACCTCTGACTGTATAAGAAGAACTGGACAAACGTCCTCCGATGTCAGCGGTTTCTGAAAGCGTGACCGGAGCCATGCTGTAAATGGGCGGGACAGACACACCTGGGAAGCAAGCTGGGACACACCCACCTTGTTTAAATCACAGATATTTTAGCTCGGCTGTCTTAGCTTTTGTTAACCTACAATTCTAATCAATATGACACCCGGCTACGCCAGTCGGAGGTCACTAAAGTTAATATTGTCTCGGGGTGTAACTACGCCAAAACCATAAAACTCTGTAGTTTTCTCTGGTCCCCTCCCCAATCTGACCGGTGATGACATGTTTAGCCACATGTTGTCGCTCCGTCGCTGGTCGTCTCGGTGGTGTTCAGAAAACGACGTGGCCTTTATTGACAATTGGAAGACGTTTTGGGGAAAGCCTGTTCTGCTTAGAAGAGACGGCACTCATCCCACCCGGGATGGTGCAGCTCTTATCTCTAGAAATCTGGCTGAGTTCTCAGATTTCTTATCTAGTTTATTGATCAGTACAGATAAAGTCATCATAGTGGGCGACTTTAACATTCATATGGATGTTGACAACGACAGTCTTAAGTTGGCTTTTGATTCTCTTCTAGAATCGATGGGGATTTTACAAAAAGTTAACGAACCGACGCATTGTCTTAATCATACTCTTGATCTGGTCCTCGTCTACGGTGTAGAACTTGATAATCTGTTAGTGTCACATGTAAACTCCCTCCTATCCGACCACTATTTAATAACGTTTGAATTCAACATTGTCAACGTTACGCATAATAGGAGGAATTACTTTAGCAGGTGTCTATCCGATAAAGCTATCACTAAATTTAGGGAGGCCGTTGCTCTTCATCTTCTTACAGAGGAACATAGTGAAGCAGTTGAGGGCTGTGACCTCGGTTCTACCTCTGCAGATGTTGATTTCCTTGTCGGTAGCACTGCAGATGTGTTGCAGTCAGCTTTAGATGCAGTTGCTCCTTTGAGAAAGAGGGTCTCTAACCATAGGAGCTTAACTCCCTGGTTTAACTCACATATTCGTATGTTAAAACAGAAAGTGCGTAAAATGGAAAGAAAGTGGTACTCTAGTAGGTCTGTAGATATTAATTATGCATGGAAAGATAGTCTAATAGTGTATAAAAAAGCGCTTCGCAAAGCTAGAACAGCCTATTATTCAGTGTTAATAGAGGATAATAAAAATAACCCACGTTTTCTGTTCAGCACTGTAGCCAGGCTGACAAAGAGCCCCAACTCTGTTGAGCCGTGCATCCCTGCAGCTCTCAGTAGTGAAGACTTTATGAGCTTCTTTAGCAATAAAATTGTCAGAATTAGAGAGGAAATCGGCCACGCCCACCCGGCAGTGGCTGTGGGTGTTTCTTCAACCTCGGCGACTCCCTTATGCTCCGACCTGACTCTAGACTGTTTTGTTCCTGTTGACCTCTCTGAGCTGACCTCAGTCGTCAATGGATCTAAATCATCCACGTGTCTGTTAGACCCAATCCCTACTCGACTACTCAAAAATGTTTTCTCTCTGATTGGACCGACAATACTGAAACAGATCAACTTGTCCCTGGTCTTGGGATATGTGCCACAGGCTTTTAAAGTCGCAGTAATCAAATCATTACTTAAAAAACCCTCTCTTGACCCAGACATTTTATCTAATTATAGACCAATTTCCAACCTTCCATTTATCTCTAAAATTCTGGAAAAGGTCGTTGCAGCAGCTGTGTGATCGTTTGTACAGAAATGATCTATTTGAAGTTTTTCAGTCAGGGTTCAGATGCATCATAGCAAAGAAACAGCACTGGTTCGAGTCTCGAATGACCTTCTTATGGCCTCCGATAATGGGTTAGTGTCCATACTAGTTCTGCTGGACCTCAGATAATGGGTTAGTGTCCATACTGGTTCTGCTGGACCTCAGCGCTGCTTTTGATACCATAGATCACAGCATTTTACTGCAGAGGCTAGAGTATGTTGTTGGGATTAAAGGGACAGCTCTAGATTGGTTTAAATCATATCTGTCTGATAGATTCCAGTTTGTTCATGTTCATGAGGTTTCTTCAGTACAGACGAGGGTCTGCTATGGTGTCCCGCAGGGTTCAGTGCTAGGGCCAATCCTGTTCAGTTTATACATGCAGCCCTTGGGAAGTATTATCCGGAACCACGGCATTAATTTTCATTGTTATGCTGATGATACGCAGCTGTATCTGTCTATGAAGCCAGATGAAACAGAACCATCAGACAAACTTCAGATGTGTATTAAGGACATCAAGGACTGGATGTCCAGAAATTTTTTGCTTCTAAATTCTGATAAAACAGAAGTTGTTGTTTGTGGTCCAAACACCTCAGGAAGGGATTAGATGGTCTTGCGATGGCCTCCAGTAAAACTGTGCGAAACCTTGGCGTTATATTCGATCAGGATTTGTCATTTAAACAGCATATTAATCAGGTTTGTAAAACTGCGTTTTTCCACCTCCTGTAATATCGCAAAGATTAGGAGCATCCTCTCCCAGAGTGATGCTGGAAAACTAATTCATGCGTTCGTATCTTCTAGACTAGATTACTGTAACGTGTTGTTGGCTGGATGTCCAAGTAATTCTCTGAAGATCCTCCAGCTGATCCAAAATGCAGCAGCGCGAGTGCTGACAGGAACCAACAAGAGAGACCACGTCTCTCCAGTTTTAGCTTCCCTCCATTGGCTCCCTGTAAAATTTAGAATCCAATTCAAAATTTTATTACTGGCATATAAAGTCCAAAATGGCCTAGCGCCGCGATATTTGCAAGACCTGATAGAACCGTATGTTCCTAATAGAGCTCTCCGTTCTCAGGGTGCAGGT